>CAKAJE020002038.1:0-187732 GCA_916610135.2 Macropis europaea
TAATCGGGTCTGTGTTCGCCCTACCATAGAAGTCTAATAGTGCATTTCACTCGCCATTTCATGCGCTTTGAGATGCCGCTTAGCCCAATGCGCTCTATGAAATAGGAGCGACGTAAGTTGAACAAATGTGATAGAATTTCGCTGAATTCTGTTATTAACCATAATGTAAAATGATCTGATCGGGTCTCTGTTCGCCCTAGCCTAGAAGTTTAATAGTGCATTTTGTTCGCCATTTCATGCGCTTTGAGGTGCCGCTTAGCCGAATACGCTGTCTGAAATAGGAGCGACGTAAATTGAACAAATGTGATAGAATTTCCGTGAATCCTTGTATTAACATTAATGTAAAATGATCTAATCGGGTCTCTGTTCGCCCTACCATAGAAGTCTAATGGTGCATTTCACTCGCCATTTCATGCGCTTTGAGATCCCACTTAGCCCAATACGCCATCTGAAGTAGGAGCGACGTAAATTGAACAAATGTGATAGAATTTCCCTGAAATCTTATATTAATCAAAATATAAAATGATCTAATCGGGTCTCTGATTGCCCTATCATAGAAGATTAGTAGTGCATTTTACTCGCCATTCCAGGCGCTTTAAGATGCCGCCTAGCCCAGTACGCTATCTGAAATAGGAGCGACGTAACTTGAACAAATGTGATAGAATTACGCTGAATTCTTATATTAACCGTAATATAAAATGATCTAATCGGGTCTCTGTTTGCCTTATCCTAGAAATTTAATAGCGCATTTTACTCGCCATTTCATGCGCTTTGAGATGCCGCTTAGCCCAATACGCTATCTGGAATAGGAGCGACGTAAATTGAACAAATGTGATAGAATTCCCGTGAATTCTTATATTAACCTTAATGTAAAATGATCCAATCGGGTCTCTGTTCGCCCTACCATAGAAGTCTAATAGTGCATTTCACTCGCCATTTCATGCGCTTTGAGAAGCCGCTTAGCCCAATACGCTATCTGAAATAGGAGCGACGTAAGTTGAACAAATGTGATAGAATTACGCTGAATTCTTAAATTAACCATAATATAAAATGATCTAATCGGGTCACTGTTTGCCTTACCCTAGAAGATTAATAGCGCATTTTACTCGCCATTTCATGCGCTTTGAGATGCCGCTTAGCCCAATACCCTATCTGAAATAGGAGCGACGTAAACTGAACAAGTGTGATAGAATTTCGTTGAATTCTTAAATTAACCATAATATACAATGATCTAATAGGGTCTCTGTTCGCCCTAGCCTAGAAGTTTAAGAGTGCATTTTACTCGCCATTTCCTGCGCTTTGAGATGCCGCTTAGCGCAATACGCTACCTGAAATATGAGCGACGCAAATTGAACAAATGTGATAGAATTTCCCTGAAATCTTATATTAAACAAAATATAAAATGATCTCATCGGGTATCTGATTGCCCTATCATAGAAATTTAGGAGTGCATTTTACTCGCCATTTCATACGCTTTGAGATGCCGCTTAGCACTATACGCTATCTGAAATATGAGCGACGTAAATTGAACAAATGTGATAGAATTTGGCTGAATTCTTATATTAACCTTAATGTAAAATGATCTAATCGGGTCTCTGTTCGCCCGTCCCTAGAAGTTTAATGTTGCATTTCACTCGTCATTTCATGCGCCTCGAGATGCCGCCTAGCCCAATACGCTATCTGAACTGGAGCGACCTAAATTGAACGAATGTGATAGAATTTTGCTGAATTCTTAAATTAACCATAATATAAAATGATCTAATCGAGTCTCTGCTTGCCCTACCCTAGAAGTATAATAGTGCATTTTACTCGTCATTTCATGCGCTTTGAGATGCCGCTTAGCGTAATACGCTATCTGAAATAGCAGCGATATAAGTTGAACAAATGTGATAGAATTTCGCTGAACTCTTTTATTAACCATAATGTAAAATGATCTAATCGGATCTCTGTTCGCCCTAGCCTAGAACTTTAATAGTGCATTTTATTCGCCATTTCATACGCTTTGAGATGCCGCTATGCCCAATACGCTATCTGAAATAGGAGCGACGTAAATTGAACAAATGTGATAGAATTTCACTGAATTCTTATATTAACCAAAATATAAAATGATCTAATCGGGTCTCTGATTGCCCTAGCATTGAAGTTTAATAGTGCAATTTTACTCGCCATTCCGCGCGCTTTAAGATGCCACATAGCCCAGCTCGGTACCTGAAATAGGAGCGACGTAAATTGAACAAATGTGATAGAATTTCGCTGAATTCTTATATTAACCAAAATATAAAATGATCTAATCGGGTCTCTGTTTGCCTTATCCTAGAAGTTTAATAGTGCATTTCACTCGTCATTTCATGCGCTTTGAGATGCCGCTAAGCACAATAAGCTATCTGGAATAGCAGCGACGTAAATTGAACAAATGTTATAGAATTTCCGTGAATTCTTATATTAACCTTAATGTAAAATGATCTAATCGGGTCTGTGTTCGCCCTACCATAGAAGTCTAATAGTGCATTTCACTCGCCATTTCATGCGCTTTGAGGTGCCGCTTAGCCGAATACGCTGTCTGAAATAGGAGCGACGTAAATTGAACAAATGTGATAGAATTTCCGTGAATCCTTGTATTAACATTAATGTAAAATGATCTAATCGGGTCTCTGTTCGCCCTACCATAGAAGTCTAATGGTGCAGTTCACTCGCCATTTCATGCGCTTTGAGATCCCGCTTAGCCCAATACGCCATCTGAAGTAAGAGCGACGTAAATTGAACAAATGTGATAGAATTTCCCTGAAATCTTATATTAATCAAAATATAAAATGATCTAATCGGGTCTCTGATTGCCCTATCATAGAAGATTAGTAGTGCATTTTACTCGCCATTCCAGGCGCTTTAAGATGCCGCCTAGCCCAGTACGCTATCTGAAATAGGAGCGACGTAACTTGAACAAATGTGATAGAATTACGCTGAATTCTTATATTAACCGTAATATAAAATGATCTAATCGGATCTCTGTTTGCCTTATCCTAGAAATTTAATAGCGCATTTTACTCGCCATTTCATGCGCTTTGAGATGCCGCTTAGCCCAATACGCTATCTGGAATAGGAGCGACGTAAATTGAACAAATGTGATAGAATTCCCGTGAATTCTTATATTAACCTTAATGTAAAATGATCCAATCGGGTCTCTGTTCGCCCTACCATAGAAGTCTAATAGTGCATTTCACTCGCCATTTCATGCGCTTTGAGAAGCCGCTTAGCCCAATACGCTATCTGAAATAGGAGCGACGTAAGTTGAACAAATGTGATAGAATTACGCTGAATTCTTTTATTAACCATAATGTAAAATGATCTGCTCGGGTCTCTGTTCGCCCTAGCCTAGAAGATTAATAGTGCATTTTATTCTCCATTTCATGCGCTTTGAGATGCCGCTTAGCCCAATACGCTATCTGAAATTGGAGCGACGTAAATTGAACAAATGTGATACTATTTCCCTGAAATCTTATATTAAACAAAATATAAAATGATCTAATCGGGTCTCTGTTTGCCCTACCCTAGAAGTTTAATAGTGCATTTCACTCGTCATTTCATGCGCTTTAAGATGCCGCCTAGCCCAGTACGCTATCTGAAATAGGAGCGACGTAAATTTTACAAATGTGATAGAATTTCGTTGAATTCTTATATTAACCAAAACATAAAATGAAATAATCGGGTCTCTGATTGCCCTATCATAGAAGTTTAATAGTGCATTTCACTCGCCATTCCACGCGCTTTAAGGTGCCGCCTAGCCCAGTACGCTATCTGAAATAGGAGCGACGTAAATTGAACAAATGTGATAGAATTTCCGTGAATTCTTATATTAACCTTAATGTAAAATGATCTAATCGGGTCTCTGTTCGCCCTACCATAGAAGTCTAATAGTGCATCTCACTCGCCATTTCATGCGCTTTGAGATGCCGCTTAGCCGAATGCGCTCTATGAAATAGGAGCGACGTAAGTTGAACAAATGTGATAGAATTTCGCTGAATTCTTTTATTAACCATAATGTAAAATGATCTGATCGGGTCTCTGTTCGCCCTAGCCTAGAAGTTTAATAGTGCATTTTATTCGCCATTTCATGCGCTTTGAGATGCCGCTTAGCCGAATACGCTATCTGAAATAGGAGCGACGTAAATTGAACAAATGTTATAGAATTTCCGTGAATCCTTGTATTAACATTAATGTAAAATGATCTAATCGGGTCTCTGTTCGCCCTACCATAGAAGTCTAATGGTGCATTTCACTCGCCATTTCATGCGCTTTGAGATCCCGCTTAGCCCAATACACCATCTAAAGTAGGAGCGACGTAAATTGAACAAATGTGATAGAATGTCCCTGAAATCTTATATTAATCAAAATATAAAATGATCTAATCGGGTCTCTGATTGCCCTATCATAGAAGATTAGCAGTGCATTTTACTCGCCATTCCACGCGCTTTAAGAAGCCGCCTAGCCCAGAACGCTATCTGAAATAGGAGCGACGTAACTTGAACAAATGTGATAGAATTACGCTGAATTCTTATATTAACCGTAATATAAAATGATCTAATCGGGTCTCTGTTTGCCTTATCCTAGAAGTTTAATAGCGCATTTTACTCGCCATTTCATGCGCTTTGAGATGCCGCTTAGCCCAATACGCTATCTGGAATAGGAGCGACGTAAATTGAACAAATGTGATAGAATTCCCGTGAATTCTTATATTAACCTTAATGTAAAATGATCCAATCGGGTCTCTGTTCGCCCTACCATAGAAGTCTAATAGTGAATTTCACTCGCCATTTCATGCGCTTTGAGATGCCGCTTAGCCCAATACGCTATCTGAAATAGGAGCGACGTAAGTTGAACATATGTGATAGAATTACGCTGAATTCTTTTATTAACCATAATGTAAAATGATCTGCTCGGGTCTCTGTTCGCCCTAGCCTAGAAGTTTAATAGTGCATTTTATTCGCCATTTCATGCGCTTTGAGATGCCGCTTAGCCCAATACGCTATCTGAAATTGGAGCGACGTAAATTGAACAAATGTGATACTATTTCCCTGAAATCTTATATTAAACAAAATATAAAATGATCTAATCGGGTCTCTGTTTGCCCTACCCTAGAAGTTTAATAGTGCATTTCACTCGTCATTTCATGCGCTTTGAGATGCCGCTAAGCCCAATAAGCTATCTGTAATAGAAGCGACGTAAATTGAACAAATGTGATAGAATTTCGTTGAATTCTTATATTAACCATAATGTAAAATGATCTAATCGGGTCTCTGTTTGCCTTATCCTAGAAGTTTAATAGTGCATTATACTCGTCATTTCATGCGGATTGAGATGCCGCTAAGCCCAATAAGCTATCTGAAATAGGAGCGACGTAAATTGAACAGATGTGATAGAATCTCCCTGAAATCTTATATTAACCATAATATAAAATGATCTAATCGGGTCTCCGTTCGCCCTAGCCTAGTAGTTTAATAGTGCATTTTATTCGCCTTTTCATGCGCTTTGAGATGCCGCTTAGCCCAATACGCTATCTGAAATTGGAGCGACGTAAATTGAACAAATGTGATACTATTTCCCTGAAATCTTATATTAAACAAAATATAAAATGATCTGCTCGGGTCTCTGTTCGCCCTAGCCTAGAAGTTTAATAGTGCATTTTATTCGCCATTTCATGCGCTTTGAGATGCCGCTTAGCCCAATACGCTATCTGAAATTGGAGCGACGTAAATTGAACAAATGTGATACTATTTCCCTGAAATCTTATATTAAACAAAATATAAAATGATCTAATCGGGTCTCTGTTTGCCCTACCCTAGAAGTTTAATAGTGCATTTCACTCGTCATTTCATGCGCTTTAAGATGCCGCCTAGCCCAGTACGCTATCTGAAATAGGAGCGACGTAAATTTTACAAATGTGATAGAATTTCGTTGAATTCTTATATTAACCAAAACATAAAATGATCTAATCGGGTCTCTGATTGCCCTATCATAGAAGCTTAATAGTGCATTTCACTCGCCATTCCACGCGCTTTAAGATGCCGCCTAGCCCAGTACGCTATCTGAAATAGGAGCGACGTAACTTGAACAACTGTGATAGAATCACGCTGCATTCTTATATTAACCGTAATATAAAATGATCTAATCGGGTCTCTGTTTGCCTTATCCTAGAAGTATAATAGTTCATTATACTCGCCATTTCATGCGCTTTTAGATGCCGCTTAGCCCAGGACGCAATCTGAAATAGGAACGACGTAAATTGAACAAATGTGAGAGAATTTTCCTGAATTCTTAAATTAACCATAATATAAAAAGACCTAATCGGGTCTCTGTTTGCCCTACCCTAGAAGTTTAATAGTGCATTTCACTCGTCATTTCATGCGCTTTGAGATGCCGCTAAGCCCAATAAGCTATCTGTAATAGAAGCGACGTAAATTGAACAAATGTGATAGAATTTCGTTGAATTCTTATATTAACATTAATGTAAAATGATCTAATCGGGTCTCTGTTTGCCTTATCCTAGAAGTTTAATAGTGCATTATACTCGTCATTTCATGCGGATTGAGATGCCGCTAAGCCCAATAAGCTATCTGAAATAGGAGCGACGTAAATTGAACAGATGTGATAGAATCTCCCTGAAATCTTATATTAACCATAATATAAAATGATCTAATCGGGTCTCTGTTCGCCCTAGCCTAGTAGTTTAATAGTGCATTTTATTCGCCATTTCATGCGCTTTGAGATGCCGCTTAGCCCAATACGCTATCTGAAATTGGAGCGACGTAAATTGAACAAATGTGATACTATTTCCCTGAAATCTTATATTAACCATAATATAAAATGATCTAATCGGGTCTCTGTTCGCCCTAGCCTAGTAGTTTAATAGTGCATTTTATTCGCCATTTCATGCGCTTTGAGATGCCGCTTAGCCCAATACGCTATCTGAAATTGGAGCGACGTAAATTGAACAAATGTGATACTATTTCCCTGAAATCTTATAGTAAACAAAATATAAAATGATCTGCTCGGGTCTCTGTTCGCCCTAGCCTAGAAGTTTAATAGTGCATTTTATTCGCCATTTCATGCGCTTTGAGATGCCGCTTAGCCCAATACGCTATCTGAAATTGGAGCGACGTAAATTGAACAAATGTGATACTATTTCCCTGAAATCTTATATTAAACAAAATATAAAATGATCTAATCGGGTCTCTGTTTGCCCTACCCTAGAAGTTTAATAGTGCATTTCACTTGTCATTTCATGCGCTTTAAGATGCCGCCTAGCCCAGTACGCTATCTGAAATAGGAGCGACGTAAATTTTACAAATGTGATAGAATTTCGTTGAATTCTTATATTAACCAAAACATATAATGATCTAATCGGGTCTCTGATTGCCCTATCATAGATGTTTAATAGTGAATTTCACTCGCCATTCCACGCGCTTTAAGATGCCGCCTAGCCCAGTTCGCTATCTGAAATAGGAGCGACGTAACTTGAACAACTGTGATAGAATCACGCTGCATTCTTATATTAACCGTAATATAAAATGATCTAATCGGGTCTCTGTTTGCCTTATCCTAGAAGTATAATAGTTCATCATACTCGCCATTTCATGCGCTTTTAGATGCCGCTTAGCCCAGGACGCTATCTGTAATAGGAACGACGTAAATTGAACAAATGTGGGAGAATTTTCCTGAATTCTTAAATTAACCATAATATAAAATGACCTAATCGGGTCTCTGTTTGCCCTACCCTAGAAGTTTAATAGTGCATTTCACTCGTCATTTCATGCGCTTTGAGATGCCGCTAAGCCCAATAAGCTATGTGTAATAGAAGCGACGTAAATTGAACAAATGTGATAGAATTTCGTTGAATTCTTATATTAACCTTAATGTAAAATGATCTAATCGGGTCTCTGTTTGCCTTATCCTAGAAGTTTAATAGTGCATTATACTCGTCATTTCATGCGGATTGAGATGCCGCTAAGCCCAATAAGCTATCTGAAATAGGAGCGACGTAAAATTTACAAATGTGATAGAATTTCGTTGAATTCTTATATTAACCAAAATATAAAATGATCTAATCGGGTCTCTGATTGCCCTATCATAGAAGTTTAGTAGTGCATGTTACTCGCCATTCCACGCGCTTTAAGATGCCGCCTAGCCCAGTACGCTATCTGAAATAGGAGCGACGTAAATTGAACAAATGTGATAAAATTTTGCTGACATCTTAAATTAACCATAATATAAAATGATCTCATCGGGTCTCTGTTTGCCCTACCCTAGAAGTTTAATAGTGCATTTTACTCGCCATTTCATGCGCCTTCAGATGCCGCTTTGCCCAATAAGCTATCTGAAATAGGAGCGACGGAAATTGAACAAATCTGATAGAATTTCCCTGAAATCTTATATTATACAAAATATAAAATGATCTAATCGGGTCTCTGATTGCCCTATCATAGAAGTTTAACAGTGCATTTCACTCGTCATTTCATGCACTTTGACATGCCGCTTAGCCCAATAAGCTATCTGAAATAGGAGCGACGGAAATTGAACAAATGTGATAGAATTTCCCTGAAATCTTATATTAAACAAAATATAAAATGATCTAATCGGGTCTCTGATTGCCCTATCATAGAAGTTTAACAGTGCATTTCACTCGTCATTTCATGCGCTTTGACATGCCGCTTAGCCCAATAAGCTATCTGAAATAGGAGCGACGTAAATTGAACAAATGTGATAGAATTTCCCTGAAATCTTATATTAAACAAAATATAAAATGAGCTAATCGGGTCTCTGATTGCCCTATCATAAAAGTTGAGCAGTGCATTTTACTCGCCATTCCACGCACTTTAAGATGGCGCCTAGCCCAGTACGCTATCTGAAATAGGAGCGACGTAAGTTGAACAAATGTGATAGAATTTCGCTGAATCCTTTTATTAACCATAATGTAAAATGATCTAATCGGATCTCTGTTCGCCCGAGCCTAGAACTTTAATAGCGCATTTTATTCGCCATTTCAAACGCCTTGAGATGCCGCTTTGCCCAATACGCTATCTGAAATAGGAGCGACGTAAATTGAACAAATGTGATAGAATTTCACTGAATTCTTATATTAACCAAAACATAAAATGATCTAATCGGGTCTCTGATTGCCCTAGGATAGAAGTTAAATAGTGCATTTTACTCGCCATTCCGAACGCTTTAAGATGCCGCATAGCCCAGTTCGCTATCTGCAATAGGAGCGACGTAAATTGAACAAATGTGATAGAATTTTGCTGAATTCTTAAATTAACCATAGTACAAAATGATCTAATCGGGTCTCTGTTTGCTCTACCCTAGAAGTTTAATAGTGCATTTCGCTCGCCATTTCATGCGCTTTGAGATGCCGCTTAGCTCAATACGCCATTTGAAATAGGAGCGACGTAAGTTGAACAAATGTGATAGAATTTCGCTGAATTCTTAAATTAACCATAACATAAAATGATCTAATCGGGTCTCTGTTTGCCCTACCCTAGAAGTTTAATAGTGCATTTTGCTCGTCATTTCATGCGCTTTGAGATGCCGCTGAGCCCAATACGCTATTTGAAATAGGAGCGACGTAAATTGAACAAATGTGATAGAATTTCACTGAATTCTTCTATTAACCAAAATATAAAATAATCTAATCGGGTCTCTGTTCGCCCTACCATAGAAGTCTAATGGTGCATTTCACTCGCCATTTCATGCGCTTTGCGATGCCGCTTAGCCCAATACGCTATCTGAAATAGGAGCGACGTAAGGTGAACAAATGTGATAGAATTTCGCTGAATTCTTTTATTAACCATAATGTAAAATGATCTGCTCGGGTCTCTGTTCGCCCTAGCCTAGAAGTTTAATAGTGCATTTCACTCGTCATTTCATGCGCTTTGAGATGCCGCTGAGCCCAATAAGCTATTTGTAATAGGAGCGACGCAAATTGAACAAATGTGATAGAATTTCGCTGAATTCTTATATTAACCAAAATATAAAATGATCTAATCGGGTCTCTGATTGCCCTATCATAGAATTTTAATAGTGCATTCTACTCGCCATTCCACCCGCTTTAAGATGCCGCCTAGCCCAGGACGCTATCTGAAATAGGAGCGACGGAAATTGAACAAATGTGATAGAATTTCCCTGAAATCTTATATTAAACAAAATATAAAATGAGCTAATCGGGTCTCTGATTGCCCTATCATAAAAGTTGAGCAGTGCATTTTACTCGCCATTCCACGCACTTTAAGATGGCGCCTAGCCCAGTACGCTATCTGAAATAGGAGCGACGTAAGTTGAACAAATGTGATAGAATTACGCTGAATTCTTTTATTAACCATAATGTAAAATGATCTGCTCGGGTCTCTGTTCGCCCTAGCCTAGAAGTTTAATAGTGCATTTTATTCGCCATTTCATGCGCTTTGAGATGCCGCTTAGCCCAATACGCTATCTGAAATTGGAGCGACGTAAATTGAACAAATGTGATACTATTTCCCTGAAATCTTATATTAAACAAAATATAAAATGATCTAATCGGGTCTCTGTTTGCCCTACCCTAGAAGTTTAATAGTGCATTTCACTCGTCATTTCATGCGCTTTGAGATGCCGCTAAGCCCAATAAGCTATCTGTAATAGAAGCGACGTAAATTGAACAAATGTGATAGAATTTCGTTGAATTCTTATATTAACCATAATGTAAAATGATCTAATCGGGTCTCTGTTTGCCTTATCCTAGAAGTTTAATAGTTCATTATACTCGTCATTTCATGCGGATTGAGATGCCGCTAAGCCCAATAAGCTATCTGAAATAGGAGCGACGTAAATTGAACAGATGTGATAGAATCTCCCTGAAATCTTATATTAACCATAATATAAAATGATCTAATCGGGTCTCCGTTCGCCCTAGCCTAGTAGTTTAATAGTGCATTTTATTCGCCATTTCATGCGCTTTGAGATGCCGCTTAGCCCAATACGCTATCTGAAATTGGAGCGACGTAAATTGAACAAATGTGATACTATTTCCCTGAAATCTTATATTAAACAAAATATAAAATGATCTGCTCGGGTCTCTGTTCGCCCTAGCCTAGAAGTTTAATAGTGCATTTTATTCGCCATTTCATGCGCTTTGAGATGCCGCTTAGCCCAATACGCTATCTGAAATTGGAGCGACGTAAATTGAACAAATGTGATACTATTTCCCTGAAATCTTATATTAAACAAAATATAAAATGATCTAATCGGGTCTCTGTTTGCCCTACCCTAGAAGTTTAATAGTGCATTTCACTCGTCATTTCATGCGCTTTAAGATGCCGCCTAGCCCAGTACGCTATCTGAAATAGGAGCGACGTAAATTTTACAAATGTGATAGAATTTCGTTGAATTCTTATATTAACCAAAACATAAAATGATCTAATCGGGTCTCTGATTGCCCTATCATAGAAGCTTAATAGTGCATTTCACTCGCCATTCCACGCGCTTTAAGATGCCGCCTAGCCCAGTACGCTATCTGAAATAGGAGCGACGTAACTTGAACAACTGTGATAGAATCACGCTGCATTCTTATATTAACCGTAATATAAAATGATCTAATCGGGTCTCTGTTTGCCTTATCCTAGAAGTATAATAGTTCATTATACTCGCCATTTCATGCGCTTTTAGATGCCGCTTAGCCCAGGACGCAATCTGAAATAGGAACGACGTAAATTGAACAAATGTGAGAGAATTTTCCTGAATTCTTAAATTAACCATAATATAAAAAGACCTAATCGGGTCTCTGTTTGCCCTACCCTAGAAGTTTAATAGTGCATTTCACTCGTCATTTCATGCGCTTTGAGATGCCGCTAAGCCCAATAAGCTATCTGTAATAGAAGCGACGTAAATTGAACAAATGTGATAGAATTTCGTTGAATTCTTATATTAACATTAATGTAAAATGATCTAATCGGGTCTCTGTTTGCCTTATCCTAGAAGTTTAATAGTGCATTATACTCGTCATTTCATGCGGATTGAGATGCCGCTAAGCCCAATAAGCTATCTGAAATAGGAGCGACGTAAATTGAACAGATGTGATAGAATCTCCCTGAAATCTTATATTAACCATAATATAAAATGATCTAATCGGGTCTCTGTTCGCCCTAGCCTAGTAGTTTAATAGTGCATTTTATTCGCCATTTCATGCGCTTTGAGATGCCGCTTAGCCCAATACGCTATCTGAAATTGGAGCGACGTAAATTGAACAAATGTGATACTATTTCCCTGAAATCTTATAGTAAACAAAATATAAAATGATCTGCTCGGGTCTCTGTTCGCCCTAGCCTAGAAGTTTAATAGTGCATTTTATTCGCCATTTCATGCGCTTTGAGATGCCGCTTAGCCCAATACGCTATCTGAAATTGGAGCGACGTAAATTGAACAAATGTGATACTATTTCCCTGAAATCTTATATTAAACAAAATATAAAATGATCTAATCGGGTCTCTGTTTGCCCTACCCTAGAAGTTTAATAGTGCATTTCACTTGTCATTTCATGCGCTTTAAGATGCCGCCTAGCCCAGTACGCTATCTGAAATAGGAGCGACGTAAATTTTACAAATGTGATAGAATTTCGTTGAATTCTTATATTAACCAAAACATATAATGATCTAATCGGGTCTCTGATTGCCCTATCATAGATGTTTAATAGTGCATTTCACTCGCCATTCCACGCGCTTTAAGATGCCGCCTAGCCCAGTTCGCTATCTGAAATAGGAGCGACGTAACTTGAACAACTGTGATAGAATCACGCTGCATTCTTATATTAACCGTAATATAAAATGATCTAATCGGGTCTCTGTTTGCCTTATCCTAGAAGTATAATAGTTCATCATACTCGCCATTTCATGCGCTTTTAGATGCCGCTTAGCCCAGGACGCTATCTGTAATAGGAACGACGTAAATTGAACAAATGTGGGAGAATTTTCCTGAATTCTTAAATTAACCATAATATAAAATGACCTAATCGGGTCTCTGTTTGCCCTACCCTAGAAGTTTAATAGTGCATTTCACTCGTCATTTCATGCGCTTTGAGATGCCGCTAAGCCCAATAAGCTATGTGTAATAGAAGCGACGTAAATTGAACAAATGTGATAGAATTTCGTTGAATTCTTATATTAACCTTAATGTAAAATGATCTAATCGGGTCTCTGTTTGCCTTATCCTAGAAGTTTAATAGTGCATTATACTCGTCATTTCATGCGGATTGAGATGCCGCTAAGCCCAATAAGCTATCTGAAATAGGAGCGACGTAAATTGAACAAATGTGATAGAATTTCGCAGAATTCTTATATTAACCAAAATATAAAATGATCTAATCGAGTCTCTGTTCGCCCTAGCCTAGTAGTTTAATAGTGCATTTTATTCGCCATTTTATGCGCTTTGAGATGCTGCTTAGCCGAATACGCTACCTGAAATAGGAGCGACGTAAATTGAACAGATGTGATAGAATCTCCCTGAAATCTTATATTAACCATAATATAAAACGATCTAATCGGGTCTCTGTTCGCCCTAGCCTAGTAGTTTAATAGTGCATTTTATTCGCCATTTTATGCGCTTTGAGATGCCGCTTAGCCGAACACGCTATCTGAAATAGGAGCGACGTAAATTGAACAGATGTGATAGAATCTCCCTGAAATCTTATATTAACCATAATATAAAATGATCTAATCGGGTCTCTGTTCACCCTAGCCTAGAAGTTTAATAGTGCATTTTATTCGCCATTTCATGCGCTTTTAGATGCCGCTTAGCCTAGGACGCTATCTGAAATAGGAACGACGTAACTTGACAAATGTGATAGAATTCCCGTGAATTCTTATATTAACCTTAATGTAAAATGATCCAATCGGGTCTCTGTTCGCCCTACCATAGAAGTCTAATAGTGCATTTCACTCGCCATTTCATGCGTTTTGAGATGCCGCTTAGCCCAATACGCTATCTGAAATAGGAGCGACGTAAGTTGAACAAATGTGATAGAATTACGCTGAATTCTTTTATTAACCATAATGTAAAATGATCTGCTCGGGTCTCTGTTCGCCCTAGCCTAGAAGTTTAATAGTGCATTTTATTCGCCATTTCATGCGCTTTGAGATGCCGCTTAGGCCAATACGCTATCTGAAATAGGAGCGACGTAAGTTGAACAAATGTGATAGAATTACGCTGAATTCTTATATTAACCGTAATATAAAATGATCTAATCGGGTCTCTGTTTGCCTTATCATAGAAGTTTAATAGTGCATTTCACTCGTCATTTCATGCGCTTTGAGATGCATCTTAGCCCAATAAGCTATCTGAAATAGGAGCGACGTAAAATTTACAAATGTGATAGAATTTCGTTGAATTCTTATATTAACCAAAATATAAAATGATCTAATCGGGTCTCTGATTGCCCTATCATAGAAGTTTAGTAGTGCATGTTACTCGCCATTCCACGCGCTTTAAGATGCCGCCTAGCCCAGTACGCTATCTGAAATAGGAGCGACGTAAATTGAACAAATGTGATAAAATTTTGCTGACATCTTAAATTAACCATAATATAAAATGATCTCATCGGGTCTCTGTTTGCCCTACCCTAGAAGTTTAATAGTGCATTTTACTCGCCATTTCATGCGCCTTCAGATGCCGCTTTGCCCAATAAGCTATCTGAAATAGGAGCGACGGAAATTGAACAAATCTGATAGAATTTCCCTGAAATCTTATATTATACAAAATATAAAATGATCTAATCGGGTCTCTGATTGCCCTATCATAGAAGTTTAACAGTGCATTTCACTCGTCATTTCATGCGCTTTGACATGCCGCTTAGCCCAATAAGCTATCTGAAATAGGAGCGACGGAAATTGAACAAATGTGATAGAATTTCCCTGAAATCTTATATTAAACAAAATATAAAATGATCTAATCGGGTCTCTGATTGCCCTATCATAGAAGTTTAACAGTGCATTTCACTCGTCATTTCATGCGCTTTGACATGCCGCTTAGCCCAATAAGCTATCTGAAATAGGAGCGACGTAAATTGAACAAATGTGATAGAATTTCCCTGAAATCTTATATTAAACAAAATATAAAATGAGCTAATCGGGTCTCTGATTGCCCTATCATAAAAGTTGAGCAGTGCATTTTACTCGCCATTCCACGCACTTTAAGATGGCGCCTAGCCCAGTACGCTATCTGAAATAGGAGCGACGTAAGTTGAACAAATGTGATAGAATTTCGCTGAATCCTTTTATTAACCATAATGTAAAATGATCTAATCGGATCTCTGTTCGCCCGAGCCTAGAACTTTAATAGCGCATTTTATTCGCCATTTCAAACGCCTTGAGATGCCGCTTTGCCCAATACGCTATCTGAAATAGGAGCGACGTAAATTGAACAAATGTGATAGAATTTTGCTGAATTCTTAAATTAACCATAGTACAAAATGATCTAATCGGGTCTCTGTTTGCTCTACCCTAGAAGTTTAATAGTGCATTTCGCTCGCCATTTCATGCGCTTTGAGATGCCGCTTAGCTCAATACGCCATTTGAAATAGGAGCGACGTAAGTTGAACAAATGTGATAGAATTTCGCTGAATTCTTAAATTAACCATAACATAAAATGATCTAATCGGGTCTCTGTTTGCCCTACCCTAGAAGTTTAATAGTGCATTTTGCTCGTCATTTCATGCGCTTTGAGATGCCGCTGAGCCCAATACGCTATTTGAAATAGGAGCGACGTAAATTGAACAAATGTGATAGAATTTCACTGAATTCTTCTATTAACCAAAATATAAAATAATCTAATCGGGTCTCTGTTCGCCCTACCATAGAAGTCTAATGGTGCATTTCACTCGCCATTTCATGCGCTTTGCGATGCCGCTTAGCCCAATACGCTATCTGAAATAGGAGCGACGTAAGGTGAACAAATGTGATAGAATTTCGCTGAATTCTTTTATTAACCATAATGTAAAATGATCTGCTCGGGTCTCTGTTCGCCCTAGCCTAGAAGTTTAATAGTGCATTTCACTCGTCATTTCATGCGCTTTGAGATGCCGCTGAGCCCAATAAGCTATTTGTAATAGGAGCGACGCAAATTGAACAAATGTGATAGAATTTCGCTGAATTCTTATATTAACCAAAATATAAAATGATCTAATCGGGTCTCTGATTGCCCTATCATAGAATTTTAATAGTGCATTCTACTCGCCATTCCACCCGCTTTAAGATGCCGCCTAGCCCAGGACGCTATCTGAAATAGGAGCGACGGAAATTGAACAAATGTGATAGAATTTTGCTGAATTCTTAAATTAACCATAATATAAAATGATCTAATCGGGTCTCTGATTGCCCTATCATAGAATTTTAATAGTGCATTTTACTCGCCATTCCACGCGCTTTAAGATGCCGCATAGCCCAGTACGCTATCTGAAATAGGAGCGACGTAAATTGAGCAAATGTGATAGAATTTTGCTGAATTCTTAAATTAACCATAATATCAAATGATCTAATCGGGTCTCTGTTTGCCCTACCCTAGAAGTTTAATAGTGCATTTCACTCGTCACTTCATGCGCTTTGAGGTGCCGCTAAGCCCAATAAGCTATCTGTAATAGGAGCGACGTAAATTTTACAAATGTGATAGAATGAGTTGAATTCTTATATTAACCAATATATAAAATGATCAAATCGGGTCTCTGATTGCCCTATCATAGAAGTTTAATAGTGCATTTTACTCGCCATTCCACGCGCTTTAAGATGCCGCCTAGCCCAGTACGCCATCTGAAATAGGAACGACGTAAGTTGAACAAATGTGATAGAATTACGCTGAATTCTTATATTAACCGTAATATAAAATGATCTAATCGGGTCTCTGTTTGCCTCATCCTAGAAGTATAATAGTGCATTATACTCGCCATTTCATGCGCTTTTAGATTCCGCTTAGCGCAGGACGCTATCTGAAATAGGAACGACGTAAATTGAACAAATGTGATAGAATTTTGCTGAATTCTTAAATTAACCATAATATAAAATGGCCTAATCGGGTCACTGTTTGCCCTACCCTAGAAGTTTAATAGTGCATTTCACTCGTCGTTTCATGCGCTTTGAGATGCCGTTAAGCCCAGTACGCTATCTGAAATAGGAGCGACGTAAATTGAGCAAATGTGATAGAATTTTGCTGAATTCTTAAATAAACCATAATATCAAATGATCTAATCGGGTCTCTGTTTGCCCTACCCTAGAAGTTTAATAGTGCATTTCACTCGTCACTTCATGCGCTTTGAGGTGCCGCTAAGCCCAATAAGCTATCTGTAATAGGAGCGACGTAAATTTTACAAATGTGATAGAATTAGTTGAATTCTTATATTAACCAATATATAAAATGATCTAATCGGGTCTCTGATTGCCCTATCATAGAAGTTTAATAGTGCATTTTACTCGCCATTCCACGCGCTTTAAGATGCCGCCTAGCCCAGTACGCCATCTGAAATAGGAACGACGTAAGTTGAACAAATGTGATAGAATTACGCTGAATTCTTATATTAACCGTAATATAAAATGATCTAATCGGGTCTCTGTTTGCCTCATCCTAGAAGTATAATAGTGCATTATACTCGCCATTTCATGCGCTTTTAGATTCCGCTTAGCGCAGGACGCTATCTGAAATAGGAACGACGTAAATTGAACAAATGTGATAGAATTTTGCTGAATTCTTAAATTAACCATAATATAAAATGGCCTAATCGGGTCACTGTTTGCCCTACCCTAGAAGTTTAATAGTGCATTTCACTCGTCGTTTCATGCGCTTTGAGATGCCGTTAAGCCCAATAAGCTATCTGTAATAGAAGCGACGTAAATTGAACAAATGTGATAGAATTTCGCTGAATTCTTAAATTAACCATAATATAAAATGATCTAATCGGGTCCCTGTTTGCCCTACCCTAGAAGTTTAATAGTGCATTTCACTCGTCATTTCATGCGCTTTGAGATGCCGCTTAGCCCAATACGCTATCTGCAATAGGAGCGACGTAAATTGATCAAATGTGATAGAATTTCCCTGAAATCTTATATTAAACAAAATATAAAATGATCTAATTGGGTCTCTGATTGCCCTATCATAGAAGTTTAGCAGTGCATTTTACTCGCCATTCCACGCGCTTTAAGATGCCGCCTATCCCAGTACGCTATCTAAATTAGGAGCGACGTAAGTTGAACAAATGTGATAGAATTACGCTGAATTCTTATATTAACCGTAATATAAAATAATCTAATCGGGTCTCTGTTTGCCTTATCCTAGAAGTTTAGTATTGCATTTTACTCGCCATTTCATGCGCTTTGAGATACCGCTTAGCCCAATACGCTATCTGAAATAGGAGCGACGTAAATTGAGCAAATGTGATAGAATTTTGCTGAATTCTTAAATTAACCATAATATAAAATGATCTACTCGCGTCACTGTTTACCCTACCCGAGAAGGTTAATAGTGAATTTCACTCGTCATTCCATGCGCTTTGAGATGCCGCTAAGCCCAGTAAGCTATCTGTAATAGGAGCGACGTAAATTGAACGAATGTGATAGAATTTCGTTGAATTCTTATATTAACCAAAATATAAAATGATCTAATCGGGTCTCTGATTGCCCTATCATAGAAGTTTAATAGTGCATTTTACTCGCCGTTTCATGCGCCTTCAGATGCCGCTTAGCCCAATAAGCTATCTGAAATAGGAGCGACGTAAATTGAACAAATGTGTTAGAATTTCCCTGAAACCTTATATTAAACAAAATATAAAATGAGCTAATCGGGTCTCTGATTGCCCTATCATAAAAGTTGAGCAGTGCATTTTACTCGCCATTCCACGCACTTTAAGATGGCGCCTAGCCCAGTACGCTATCTGAAATAGGAGCGACGTAAGTTGAACAAATGTGATAGAATTTCGCTGAATTCTTTTATTAACCATAATGTAAAATGATCTAATCGGATCTCTGTTCGCCCGAGCCTAGAACTTTAATAGTGCATTTTATTCGCCATTTCAAACTCCTTGAGATGCCGCTTTGCCCAATACGCTATCTGAAATAGGAGCGACGTAAATTGAACAAATGTGATAGAATTTCACTGAATTCTTATATTAACCAAAACATAAAATGATCTAATCGGGTCTCTGATTGCCCTAGGATAGAAGTTAAATAGTGCATTTTACTCGCCATTCCGAACGCTTTAAGATGCCGCATAGCCCAGTTCGCTATCTGCAATAGGAGCGACGTAAATTGAACAAATGTGATAGAATTTTGCTGAATTCTTAAATTAACCATAGTACAAAATGATCTAATCGGGTCTCTGTTTGCTCTACCCTAGAAGTTTAATAGTGCATTTCGCTCGCCATTTCATGCGCTTTGAGTTGCCGCTTAGCTCAATACGCTATTTGAAATAGGAGCGACGTAAGTTGAACAAATGTGATAGAATTTCGCTGAATTCTTAAATTAACCATAACATAAAATGATCTAATCGGGTCTCTGTTTGCCCTACCCTAGAAGTTTAATAGTGCATTTTGCTCGTCATTTCATGCGCTTTGAGATGCCGCTGAGCCCAATACGCTATTTGAAATAGGAGCGACGTAAATTGAACAAATGTGATAGAATTTCACTGAATTCTTATATTAACCAAAATATAAAATGATCTAATCGGGTCTCTGTTCGCCCTACCATAGAAGTCTAATGGTGCATTTCACTCGCCATTTCTTGCGCTTTGCGATGCCGCTTAGCCCAATACGCTATCTGAAATAGGAGCGACGTAAGTTGAACAAATGTGATAGAATTTCGCTGAATTCTTTTATTAACCATAATGTGAAATGATCTGCTCGTGTCTCTGTTCGCCCTAGCCTAGAAGTTTTATAGTGCATTTCACTCGTCATTTCATGCGCTTTGAGATGACGCTGAGCCCAATAAGCTATTTGTAATAGGAGCGACGCAAATTGAACAAATGTGATAGAATTTTGCTGAATTCTTAATTTAACCATAATATAAAATGATCTAATCGGGTCTCTGATTGCCCTATCATAGAAGTTTAGCAGTGCATTTTACTCGCCATTTCATGCGCTTTGAGATACCGCTTAGCCCAATACGCTATCTGAAATAGGAGCGACGTAAATTGAGCAAATGTGATAGAATTTTGCTGAATTCTTAAATTAACCATAATATAAAATGATCTAATCGCATCACTGTTTACCCTACCCTAGAAGGTTAATAGTGCATTTCACTCGTCATTCCATGCGCTTTGAGATGCCGCTAAGCCCAATAAGCTATCTGTAATAGGAGCGACGTAAATTGAACAAATGTGATAGAATTTCCCTGAAATCTTATATTAAACAAAATATAAAATGATCTAATCGGGTCTCTGATTGCCCTATCATAGAAGTTTAACAGTGCATTTCACTCGTCATTTCATGCGCTTTGAGATGCCGCTGAGCCCAATAAGCTATTTGTAATAGGAGCGACGCAAATTGAACAAATGTGATACAATTTTGCTGAATTCTTAAATTAACCATAATATAAAATGACCTAATCGGGTCTCTGATTGCCCTATCATAGAATTTTAATAGTGCATTTTACTCGCCATTCCACGCGCTTTAAGATGCCGCCTAGCCCAGTACGCTATCTAAATTAGGAGCGACGTAAGTTGAACAAATGTGATAGAATTACGCTGAATTCTTATATTAACCGTAATATAAAATAATCTAATCGGGTCTCTGTTTGCCTTATCCTAGAAGTTTAGTATTGCATTTTACTCGCCATTTCATGCGCTTTGAGATACCGCTTAGCCCAATACGCTATCTGAAATAGGAGCGACGTAAATTGAGCAAATGTGATAGAATTTTGCTGAATTCTTAAATTAACCATAATATAAAATGATCTAATCGCGTCACTGTTTGCCCTACCCTAGAAGGTTAATAGTGCATTTCACTCGTCATTCCATGCGCTTTGAGATGCCGCTAAGCCCAATAAGCTATCTGTAATAGGAGCGACGTAAATTGAACGAATGTGATAGAATTTCGTTGAATTCTTATATTAACCAAAATATAAAATGATCTAATCGGGTCTCTGATTGCCCTATCATAGAAGTTTAATAGTGCATTTTACTCGCCATTTCATGCGCCTTCAGATGCCGCCTAGCCCAGTACGCTATCTGAAATAGGAGCGACGTAAATTGAACAAATGTGATAGAATTTCCCTGAAATCTTATATTAAACAAAATATAAAATCAGCTAATCGGGTCTCTGATTGCCCTATCATAAAAGTTGAGCAGTGCATTTTACTCGCCATTCCACGCACTTTAAGATGGCGCCTAGCCCAGTGCGCTATCTGAAATATGAGCGACGTAAGATGAACAAATGTGATAGAATTTCGCTGAATTCTTTTATTAACCATAATGTAAAATGATCTAATCGGATCTCTGTTCGCCCGAGCCTAGAACTTTAATAGCGCATTTTATTCGCCATTTCAAACGCCTTGAGATGCCGCTTTGCCCAATACGCTATCTGAAATAGGAGCGACGTAAATTGAACAAATGTGATAGAATTTCACTGAATTCTTATATTAACCAAAACATAAAATGATCTAATCGGGTCTCTGATTGCCCTAGGATAGAAGTTAAATAGTGCATTTTACTCGCCATTCCGAACGCTTTAAGATGCCGCATAGCCCAGTTCGCTATCTGCAATAGGAGCGACGTAAATTGAACAAATGTGATAGAATTTTGCTGAATTCTTAAATTAACCATAGTACAAAATGATCTAATCGGGTCTCTGTTTGCTCTACCCTAGAAGTTTAATAGTGCATTTCGCTCGCCATTTCATGCGCTTTGAGATGACGCTGAGCCCAATAAGCTATTTGTAATAGGAGCGACGTAAATAGAACAATTGTGATAGAATTTCGCTGAATTCTTATATTAACCAAAATATAAAATGATCTAACCGGGTCTCTGTTTGCCTTATCCTAGATGTTTAGTATTGCATTTTACTCGTCATTTCATGCGCTTTGAGATGCCGCTTAGTGCAATACGCTATCTGAAATATGAGCGACGTAAATTGAACAAATGTGATAGAATTTCGCTGAATTCTTGTATTAACCAAAATGTAAAATGATCTAATCGGGTCTCTGTTTGCCCTACCCTGGAAGTTTAATAGTGCATTTCACTCGTCATTTCATGCGCTTTGAGATGCCGCTAAGCACAATAAGCTATCTGAAATACGAGCGACGTAAATAGAACAATTGTGATAGAATTTCGCTGAATTCTTATATTAACCAAAATATAAAATGATCTAATCGGGTCTCTGATTGCCCTATCATAGAAGATTAATAGTGCATTTTACTCGCCACTCCACGCGCTTTAGGGTGCCGCCTAGCCCAGTATGCTATCCGAAATAGGAGCGACGTACATTGAACAAATGTGATAGAATTTCCCTGAAATCTTATATTAAACAAAATATAAAATGATCTAATCGGGTCTCTGATCGCCCTATCATAGAAGATTAATAGTGCATTCTACTCGCCATTCCACGCCCTTTAAGATGCCGCCTAGCCCAGTATGCTATCTGAAATAGGAGCGACGTAAATTGAACAAATGTGATAAAATTTTGCTGACATCTTGAATTAACCATAATATAAAATGATTTAATCGGGTATCTGTTTGCCCTACCCTAGAAGTTTAATAGTGCATTTTACTCGCCATTTCATGCGCCTTCAGATGCCGCTTAGCCCAATACGCTATCTGAAATAGGAGCGACGTAAATTGAACAAATGTGATAGAATTTCGCTGAGTTCTTAAATTAACCATAATATAAAATGATCTAATCGGGTCTCTGTTTGACCTACCCTAGAAGTTTAAAAGTGCATTTTACTCGCCATTTCATGTGCTTTGAGATGCCGCATTGCCCAATACGCTATCTGGAATAGGAGCGACGTGAATTGAACAAATGTGATAGAATTTCCCTGAATTCTTATATTAACCTTAATGTAAAATGATCTAATCGGGTCTCTGTTCGCCCTACCATAGAAGTCTAATAGTGCATTTCACTCGCCATTCCACGCGCCTTAAGATGCCGCCGAGCCCAGTACGGTATCTGAAATAGGAGCGACGTAAATTGAACAAATGTGATAGAATTTTGCTGAATTCTTAAATTAACCATAATATAAAATGATCTAATCGGGTCTCTGTACGCCCTACCATAGAAATCTAATAGTGCATTTTACTCGCCATTTCATGCGCTTTGAGATGCCGCTTAGCCCAATACGCTATCTGAAATAGGAGCGACGTAAGTTGAACAAATGTGATAGAATTTCGCTGAATTCTTTTATTAACCATAATGTAAAATGATCTGATCGGGTCTCTGTTCGCCCTAGCCTAGAAGTTTAAGAGTGCATTTTATTCGCCATTTCATGCGCTTTGAGATGCCGCTTAGCCGAATACGCTATCTGAAATAGGAGCGACGTAAATTGAACAAATGCGATAGAATTTCCCTGAAATCTTATATTAAACAAAATATAAAATGATCTAATCGGGTCTCCGATTGCCCTATCATAGAACTTTAGTAGTGCACTATACTCGCCATTCCACGCGCTTCAAGATGCCGCCTAGCCCAGTACGCTATCTGAAATAGGAGCGACGTAAATTGAACAGATGTGATAAAATTTAGCTGACATCTTAAATTAACCATAATAACAAATGATCTAATCGGGTCTCTGTTTGCCCAACCCTAGAAGTTTAATAGTGCATTTCACTCGCCATTTCATGCGCCTTGAAATGCCTCTTAGCCCAATACGCTATCTGAAATAGGAGCGATATAAGTTGAACAAATGTGACAGAATTTCGCTGAACTCTTTTATCAACCATAATGTAAAATGATCTAATCGGATCTCTGTTCGCCCTAGCCTAGAACTTTAATAGTGCATTTTATTCGCCATTTCATACGCTTTGAGATGCCGCTTAGCCGAATACGCTATCTGAAATAGGAGCGACGTAAATTGAACAAATGCGATAGAATTTCCCTGAAATCTTATATTAACCTTAATGTAAAATGATCTAGTCGGGTCTCTGTTCGCCCTACCATAGAAGTCTAATAGTGCATTTCACTCGCCATTCCACGCACTTTAAGATGCCGCCGAGCCCAGTACGGTATCTGAAATAGGAGCGACGTAAATGGAACAAATGTGATAGAATTTTGCTGAATTCTTAAATTAACCATAATATAAAATGATCTAATCGGGTCTCTGTACGCCCTACCATAGAAATCTAATAGTGCATTTTACTCGCCATTTCATGCGCTTTGAGATGCCGCTTAGCCCAATACGCTATCTGAAATAGGAGCGACGTAAGTTGAACAAATGTGATAGAATTTCGCTGAATTCTTTTATTAACCATAATGTAAAATGATCTGATCGGGTCTCTGTTCGCCCTAGCCTAGAAGTTTAAGAGTGCATTTTATTCGCCATTTCATGCGCTTTGAGATGCCGCATAGCCGAATACGCTATCTGAAATAGGAGCGACGTAAATTGAACAAATGCGATTGAATTTCCCCGAAATCTTATATAAAACAAAATATAAAATGATCTAATCGGGTCTCTGATTTCCCTATCATAGAAGTTTAGTAGTGCATTTTACTCGCCATTCCACGCGCTTTATGATGCCGCCTAGCCCAGTACGGTATCTGAAATAGGAGCTACGTAAGTTGAACAAATGTGATAGAATTACGCTGAATTCTTATATTATCCGTAATATAAAATGATCTAATCGGGTCTCTGTTTGCCTTATCCTAGAAGTTTAATAGTGCATTTTACTCGCCATTTCATGCGCTTTGAGATACCGCTTAGCCCAATACGCTATCTGAAATAGGAGCGACGTAAATTGAACAAATGTGATCGAATTTCGCTGAATTCTTAAATTAACCATAATATAAAATGATCTAATCGGGTCTCTGTTCGCCCTGGCATAGAAGTCTAATAGTGCATTTTACTCGCCATTTCATGCTCTTTGAGATGCCGCCTAGCCCAATACGCTATCTGAAATACGAGCGACGTAAGTTGAACAAATGTGATAGAATTTCGCTGAATTCTTTTATTAACCATAATGTAAAATGATCTAATCGGGTCTCTGTTTGACCTACCCTAGAAGTTTAATAGTGCATTTTACTCGCCATTTCATGTGCTTTGAGATGCCGCATAGCCCAATACGCTATCTGGAATAGGAGCGACGAAAAGTGATCAAATGTGATAGAATTTCCCTGAATTCTTATATTAACCTTAATGTAAAATGATCTAATCGGGTCTCTGTTCGCCCTACCATAGAAGTCTAATAGTGCATTTCACTCGCCATTTCATGCGCTTTGAGATGCCGCTTAGCCCAATATGCTATCTGAAATAGGAGCGACGTAAATTGAACAAATGTGATAGAATTTCGCTGAATTCTTATATTAACCAAAATATAAAATGATCTAATCGGGTCTCTGATTGCCCTATCCTAGAAGCTTAATATTGCATTTTACTCGCCATTTCATGCGCTTTGAGCTGCCGCTTAGCCCAATACGCTATCTGAAATAGGAGCGACGTAAGTTGAAAAATTGTGATAGAATATCGCTGAATTCTTTTATGAACCATAATGTAAAATGATCTAATCGGGTCTCTGTTCTCCCTAGCCTAGAAGCTTAATAGTGCATTTTACTCGCCATTCCACGCGCTTTGAGATGCCGCCTAGCCCAGTACGCTATCTGAAATAGGAGCGACGTAACTTGAACAAATGTGATAGAATCACGCTGCATTCTTATATTAACCGTAATATAAAATGATCTAATCGGGTCTCTGTTTGCCTTATCCTAGAACTATAATAGTGCATTATACTCGCCATTTCATGCGCTTTTCGATGCCGCTTAGCCCAGGACGCTATCTGAAATAGGAACGACGTAAATTGAATAAATGTGAGAGAATTTTGCTGAATTCTTAAATTAACCATAATATAAAATGATCTAATCGGGTCCCTGTTTGCCCTACCCTAGAAGTTTGATAGTGCGTTTCACTCGTCATTTCATGCGCTTTGAGACGCCGCTTAGCCCAATACGCTATCTGAAATAGGAGCGACGTAAATTGAACAAATGTGATAGAATTTCGCTGAATTCTTATATTAACCAAAGTATAAAATGATCTAATCTGGTCTCTGATTGCCCTATCATAGAAGGTTAATAGTGCATTTTACTCGCCATTCCACGCGCTTTAAGATGCCGCCTAGTCCAGTACGTTGTCTGAAATAGAAGCGACGTAAATTGAACAAGTGTGATAGAATCTCGCTGAATACTTATATTAACCTTAATGTAAAATGATCTAATCGGGTCTCTGTTCGCCCTACCCTAGAAGTTTAATAGTGCATTTCACTCGTCATTTCTTGCGCTTTGAGATGCCGCTTTGCCCAATACGCTATCTGAAATAGGAGCGACGTAAATTGAACAAATCTGATAGAATTTCCCTGAAATCTTATATTATACAAAATATAAAATGATCTAATCGGGTCTCTGATTGCCCTATCATAGAAGTTTAGTAGTGCATGTTACTCGCCATTCCACGCGCTTTAAGATGCCGCCTAGCCCAGTACGCTATCTGAAATAGGAGCGACGTAAATTGAACAAATGTGATAAAATTTTGCTGACATCTTAAATTAACCATAATATAAAATGATCTCATCGGGTCTCTGTTTGCCCTACCCTAGAAGTTTAATAGTGCATTTTACTCGCCATTTCATGCGCCTTCAGATGCCGCTTAGCCCAATAAGCTATCTGAAATAGGAGCGACGGAAATTGAACAAATGTGATAGAATTTCCCTGAAATCTTATATTATACAAAATATAAAATGATCTAATCGGGTCTCTGATTGCCCTATCATAGAAGTTTAACAGTGCATTTCACTCGTCATTTCATGCGCTTTGACATGCCGCTTAGCCCAATAAGCTATCTGAAATAGGAGCGACGGAAATTGAACAAATGTGATAGAATTTCCCTGAAATCTTATATTAAACAAAATATAAAATGATCTAATCGGGTCTCTGATTGCCCTATCATAGAAGTTTAACAGTGCATTTCACTCGTCATTTCATGCGCTTTGACATGCCGCTTAGCCCAATAAGCTATCTGAAATAGGAGCGACGTAAATTGAACAAATGTGATAGAATTTCCCTGAAATCTTATATTAAACAAAATATAAAATGAGCTAATCGGGTCTCTGATTGCCCTATCATAAAAGTTGAGCAGTGCATTTTACTCGCCATTCCACGCACTTTAAGATGGCGCCTAGCCCAGTACGCTATCTGAAATAGGAGCGACGTAAGTTGAACAAATGTGATAGAATTTCGCTGAATCCTTTTATTAACCATAATGTAAAATGATCTAATCGGATCTCTGTTCGCCCGAGCCTAGAACTTTAATAGCGCATTTTATTCGCCATTTCAAACGCCTTGAGATGCCGCTTTGCCCAATACGCTATCTGAAATAGGAGCGACGTAAATTGAACAAATGTGATAGAATTTCACTGAATTCTTATATTAACCAAAACATAAAATGATCTAATCGGGTCTCTGTTTGCATTACCCTAGAAGTTTAATAGTGCATTTTACTCGCCCTTCCACGTGTTTTAAGATGCTGCCTAGCCCAGTACACTATCTGAAATAGGAGCGACGTATGTTGAACAAATGTGATAGAATTACGCTGAATTCTTATATTAACCGTAATATAAAATGATCTAATCGGGTCTCTGTTTGCCTCATCCTAGAAGTATAATAGTGCATTATACTCGCCATTTCATGCGCTTTTAGATTCCGCTTAGCGCAGGACGCTATCTGAAATAGGAACGACGTAAATTGAACAAATGTGATAGAATTTTGCTGAATTCTTAAATTAACCATAATATAAAATGGCCTAATCGGGTCACTGTTTGCCCTACCCTAGAAGCTTAATAGTGCATTTCACTCGTCGTTTCATGCGCTTTGAGATGCCGTTAAGCCCAATAAGCTATCTGTAATAGAAGCGACGTAAATTGAACAAATGTGATAGAATTTCGCTGAATTCTTAAATTAACCATAATATAAAATGATCTGCTCGGGTCTCTGTTCGCCCTAGCCTAGAAGTTTAATAGTGCATTTCACTCGTCATTTCATGCGCTTTGAGATGCCGCTGAGCCCAGTAAGCTATTTGTAGTAGGAGCGACGCAAATTGAACAAATGTGATAGAATTTCGCTGAATTCTTATATTAACCAAAATATAAAATGATCTAATCGGGTCTCTGATTGCCCTATCATAGAATTTTAATAGTGCATTCTACTCGCCATTCCACCCGCTTTAAGATGCCGCCTTGCCCAGGACGCTATCTGAAATAGGAGCGACGGAAATTGAACAAATGTGATAGAATTTTGCTGAATTCTTAAATTAACCATAATATAAAATGATCTAATCGGGTCTCTGATTGCCCTATCATAGAATTTTAATAGTGCATTTTACTCGCCATTCCACGCGCTTTAAGATGCCGCATAGCCCAGTACGCTATCTGAAATAGGAGCGACGTAAATTGAGCAAATGTGATAGAATTTTGCTGAATTCTTAAATTAACCATAATATCAAATGATCTAATCGGGTCTCTGTTTGCCCTACCCTAGAAGTTTAATAGTGCATTTCACTCGTCACTTCATGCGCTTTGATGTGCCGCTAAGCCCAATAAGCTATCTGTAATAGGAGCGACGTAAATTTTACAAATGTGATAGAATTAGTTGAATTCTTATATTAACCAATATATAAAATGATCTAATCGGGTCTCTGATTGCCCTATCATAGAAGTTTAATAGTGCATTTTACTCGCCATTCCACGCGCTTTAAGATGCCGCCTAGCCCAGTACGCCATCTGAAATAGGAACGACGTAAGTTGAACAAATGTGATAGAATTACGCTGAATTCTTATATTAACCGTAATATAAAATGATCTAATCGGGTCTCTGTTTGCCTCATCCTAGAAGTATAATAGTGCATTATACTCGCCATTTCATGCGCTTTTAGATTCCGCTTAGCGCAGGACGCTATCTGAAATAGGAACGACGTAAATTGAACAAATGTGATAGAATTTTGCTGAATTCTTAAATTAACCATAATATAAAATGGCCTAATCGGGTCACTGTTTGCCCTACCCTAGAAGTTTAATAGTGCATTTCACTCGTCGTTTCATGCGCTTTGAGATGCCGTTAAGCCCAATAAGCTATCTGTAATAGAAGCGACGTAAATTGAACAAATGTGATAGAATTTCGCTGAATTCTTAAATTAACCATAATATAAAATGATCTAATCGGGTCTCTGTTTGCCCTACCCTAGAAGTTTAATAGTGCATTTCACTCGTCATTTCATGCGCTTTGAGATGCCGCTTAGCCCAATACGCTATCTGCAATAGGAGCGACGTAAATTGAACAAATGTGATAGAATTTCCCTGAAATCTTATATTAAACAAAATATAAAATGATCTAATTGGGTCTCTGATTGCCCTATCATAGAAGTTTAGCAGTGCATTTTACTCGCCATTCCACGCGCTTTAAGATGCCGCCTATCCCAGTACGCTATCTAAATTAGGAGCGACGTAAGTTGAACAAATGTGATAGAATTACGCTGAATTCTTATATTAACCGTAATATAAAATAATCTAATCGGGTCTCTGTTTGCCTTATCCTAGAAGTTTAGTATTGCATTTTACTCGCCATTTCATGCGCTTTGAGATACCGCTTAGCCCAATACGCTATCTGAAATAGGAGCGACGTAAATTGAGCAAATGTGATAGAATTTTGCTGAATTCTTAAATTAACCATAATATAAAATGATCTACTCGCGTCACTGTTTACCCTACCCGAGAAGGTTAATAGTGAATTTCACTCGTCATTCCATGCGCTTTGAGATGCCGCTAAGCCCAGTAAGCTATCTGTAATAGGAGCGACGTAAATTGAACGAATGTGATAGAATTTCGTTGAATTCTTATATTAACCAAAATATAAAATGATCTAATCGGGTCTCTGATTGCCCTATCATAGAAGTTTAGTAGTGCATGTTACTCACCATTCCACGCGCTTTAAGATGCCGCCTAGCCCAGTACGCTATCTGAAATAGGAGCGACGTAAATTGAACAAATGTGATAGAATTTCCCTGAAATCTTATATTAAACAAAATATAAAATCAGCTAATCGGGTCTCTGATTGCCCTATCATAAAAGTTGAGCAGTGCATTTTACTCGCCATTCCACGCACTTTAAGATGGCGCCTAGCCCAGTACGCTATCTGAAATATGAGCGACGTAAGATGAACAAATGTGATAGAATTTCGCTGAATTCTTTTATTAACCATAATGTAAAATGATCTAATCGGATCTCTGTTCGCCCGAGCCTAGAACTTTAATAGCGCATTTTATTCGCCATTTCAAACGCCTTGAGATGCCGCTTTGCCCAATACGCTATCTGAAATAGGAGCGACGTAAATTGAACAAATGTGATAGAATTTCACTGAATTCTTATATTAACCAAAACATAAAATGATCTAATCGGGTCTCTGATTGCCCTAGGATAGAAGTTAAATAGTGCATTTTACTCGCCATTCCGAACGCTTTAAGATGCCGCATAGCCCAGTTCGCTATCTGCAATAGGAGCGACGTAAATTGAACAAATGTGATAGAATTTTGCTGAATTCTTAAATTAACCATAGTACAAAATGATCTAATCGGGTCTCTGTTTGCTCTACCCTAGAAGTTTAATAGTGCATTTCGCTCGCCATTTCATGCGCTTTGAGATGCCGCTTAGCTCAATACGCTATTTGAAATAGGAGCGACGTAAGTTGAACAAATGTGATAGAATTTCGCTGAATTCTTAAATTAACCATAACATAAAATGATCTAATCGGGTCTCTGTTTGCCCTACCCTAGAAGTTTAATAGTGCATTTTGCTCGTCATTTCATGCGCTTTGAGATGCCGCTGAGCCCAATACGCTATTTGAAATAGGAGCGACGTAAATTGAACAAATGTGATAGAATTTCACTGAATTCTTATATTAACCAAAATATAAAATGATCTAATCGGGTCTCTGTTCGCCCTACCATAGAAGTCTAATGGTGCATTTCACTCGCCATTTCATGCGCTTTGCGATGCCGCTTAGCCCAATACGCTATCTGAAATAGGAGCGACGTAAGTTGAACAAATGTGATAGAATTTCGCTGAATTCTTTTATTAACCATAATGTGAAATGATCTGCTCGTGTCTCTGTTCGCCCTAGCCTAGAAGTTTAATAGTGCATTTCACTCGTCATTTCATGCGCTTTGAGATGACGCTGAGCCCAATAAGCTATTTGTAATAGGAGCGACGCTAATTGAACAAATGTGATAGAATTTTGCTGAATTCTTAATTTAACCATAATATAAAATGATCTAATCGGGTCTCTGATTGCCCTATCATAGAAGTTTAGCAGTGCATTTTACTCGCCATTTCATGCGCTTTGAGATACCGCTTAGCCCAATACGCTATCTGAAATAGGAGCGACGTAAATTGAGCAAATGTGATAGAATTTTGCTGAATTCTTAAATTAACCATAATATAAAATGATCTAATCGCATCACTGTTTACCCTACCCTAGAAGGTTAATAGTGCATTTCACTCGTCATTCCATGCGCTTTGAGATGCCGCTAAGCCCAATAAGCTATCTGTAATAGGAGCGACGTAAATTGAACAAATGTGATAGAATTTCCCTGAAATCTTATATTAAACAAAATATAAAATGATCTAATCGGGTCTCTGATTGCCCTATCATAGAAGTTTAACAGTGCATTTCACTCGTCATTTCATGCGCTTTGACATGCCGCTTAGCCCAATAAGCTATCTGAAATAGGAGCGACGTAAATTGAACAAATGTGATAGAATTTCCCTGAAATCTTATATTAAAGAAAATATAAAATGAGCTAATCGGGTCTCTGATTGCCCTATCATAAAAGTGGAGCAGTGCATTTTACTCGCCATTCCACGCACTTTAAGATGGCGCCTATCCCAGTACGCTATCTGAAATAGGAGCGACGTAAATTGAACAAATGTGATAGAATTTCGCTGAATTCTTAAATTAACTATAATATAAAATGATCTAATCGGGTCACTGATTGCCCTACCCTAGAAGTTTAATAGTGCATTTTGCTCGCCATTTCATGCGCTTTGAGATGCCGCTTAGCCCAATACGCTATCTGAAATATGAGCGACGTAAATTGAACAAATGTGATAGAATTTCGCTGAATTCTTGTATTAACCAAAATATAAAATGATCTAACCGGGTCTCTGTTTGCCTTATCCTAGAAGTTTAGTATTGCATTTTACTCGCCATTTCATGCGCTTTGAGATGCCGCTTAGTGCAATACGCTATCTGAAATATGAGCGACGTAAATTGAACAAATGTGATAGAATTTCGCTGAATTCTTGTATTAACCAAAATGTAAAATGATCTAATCGGGTCTCTGTTTGCCCTACCCTGGAAGTTTAATAGTGCATTTCACTCGTCATTTCATGCGCTTTGAGATGCCGCTAAGCACAATAAGCTATCTGAAATACGAGCGACGTAAATAGAACAATTGTGATAGAATTTCGCTGAATTCTTATATTAACCAAAATATAAAATGATCTAATCGGGTCTCTGATTGCCCTATCATAGAAGATTAATAGTGCATTTTACTCGCCACTCCACGCGCTTTAGGGTGCCGCCTAGCCCAGTATGCTATCCGAAATAGGAGCGACGTACATTGAACAAATGTGATAGAATTTCCCTGAAATCTTATATTAAACAAAATATAAAATGATCTAATCGGGTCTCTGATCGCCCTATCATAGAAGATTAATAGTGCATTCTACTCGCCATTCCACGCCCTTTAAGATGCCGCCTAGCCCAGTATGCTGTCTGAAATAGGAGCGACGTAAATTGAACAAATGTGATAAAATTTTGCTGACATCTTGAATTAACCATAATATAAAATGATTTAATCGGGTATCTGTTTGCCCTACCCTAGAAGTTTAATAGTGCATTTTACTCGCCATTTCATGCGCCTTCAGATGCCGCTTAGCCCAATACGCTATCTGAAATAGGAGCGACGTAAATTGAACAAATGTGATAGAATTTCGCTGAGTTCTTAAATTAACCATAATATAAAATGATCTAATCGGGTCTCTGTTTGACCTACCCTAGAAGTTTAAAAGTGCATTTTACTCGCCATTTCATGTGCTTTGAGATGCCGCATAGCCCAATACGCTATCTGGAATAGGAGCGACGTGAATTGAACAAATGTGATAGAATTTCCCTGAATTCTTATATTAACCTTAATGTAAAATGATCTAATCGGGTCTCTGTTCGCCCTACCATAGAAGTCTAATAGTGCATTTCACTCGCCATTCCACGCGCTTTAAGATGCCGCCGAGCCCAGTACGGTATCTGAAATAGGAGCGACGTAAATTGAACAAATGTGATAGAATTTTGCTGAATTCTTAAATTAACCATAATATAAAATGATCTAATCGGGTCTCTGTACGCCCTACCATAGAAATCTAATAGTGCATTTTACTCGCCATTTCATGCGCTTTGAGATGCCGCTTAGCCCAATACGCTATCTGAAATAGGAGCGACGTAAGTTGAACAAATGTGATAGAATTTCGCTGAATTCTTTTATTAACCATAATGTAAAATGATCTGATCGGGTCTCTGTTCGCCCTAGCCTAGAAGTTTAAGAGTGCATTTTATTCGCCATTTCATGCGCTTTGAGATGCCGCCTAGCCCAGTATGCTATCCGAAATAGGAGCGACGTACATTGAACAAATGCGATAGAATTTCCCTGAAATCTTATATTAAACAAAATATAAAATGATCTAATCGGGTCTCCGATTGCCCTATCATAGAACTTTAGTAGTGCATTTTACTCGCCATTCCACGCGCTTTATGATGCCGCCTAGCCCAGTACGGTATCTGAAATAGGAGCTACGTAAGTTGAACAAATGTGATAGAATTACGCTGGATTCTTATATTAACCGTAATATAAAATGATGTAATCGGGCCTCTGTTTGCCCTATCATAGAAGTTTGATAGTGCATTATACTTGCCATTTCATGTGCTTTAAGCTGCCGCATAGCCCAATACGCTATCTGGAATAGGAGCGACGTAAATTGAACAAATGTGATAGAATTTCCCTGAATTCTTATATTAACCTTAATGTAAAATAATGTAATCGGGCCTCTGTTTGTCCTATCATAGAAGTTTAACAGTGCATTTTACTCGCCATTTCATGCGCTTTGAGATGCCGCATAGCACAATACGCTATCTGAAATAGGAGCGACGTAAATTGAACAAATGTGATAGAATTTCGCTGAATTCTTATATTAACCAAAATATAAAATGATCTACTCGGGTCTCTGATTGCCCTATCGTAGAAGTTTAATAGTGCATTTTACTCGCCATTCCACGCGCTTTAAGATGCCGCCTAGCCCAGTACGCTATCTGAAATACGAGCGACGTAAATTGAACAAATGTGATAGAATTTTGCTGAATTCTTAAATTAACCATAATATAAAATGATCTAATCGGGTCTCTGTTCGCCCTACCATAGAAGTTTAGTAGTGCACTATACTCGCCATTCCACGCGCTTCAAGATGCCGCCTAGCCCAGTACGCTATCTGAAATAGGAGCGACGTAAATTGAACAGATGTGATAAAATTTAGCTGACATCTTAAATTAACCATAATAACAAATGATCTAATCGGGTCTCTGTTTGCCCAACCCTAGAAGTTTAATAGTGCATTTTACTCGCCACTTCATGCGCCTTGAAATGCCTCTTAGCCCAATACGCTATCTGAGATAGGAGCGACGTAAATTGAACAAATGTGATAGAATTTCCCTGAAATCTTATATTAAACAAAATATAAAATGATCTACTCGGGTCACTGATTGCCCTATCACAGAAGTTTAATAGTGCGTTTTACTCGCCATTCCACGCGCTTTAAGTTGCCGCCTAGCCCAGTACGCTATCTGAAATAGGAGCGACGTAAATTGAACAAATGTGATAGAATTTTGCTGAAATCTTAAATTAACCATAATATAAAATGATCTAATCGGGTCTCTGCTTGCCCTACCCTAGAAGTTTAATAGTGCATGTTAGTCGCCATTTCATGCGCTTTGAGATGCCGCTTCGCCCAATACGCTATCTGAAATGGGAGCGACGTAAATTGAACAAATGTGATAGAATTTCGCTGAAATCTTATATTAATCAAAATATAAAATGATCTAATCGGGTCTCTGATTGCCCTATCATAGAAGATTAGTAGTGCATTTTACTCGCCATTCCACGCGCTTTAAGATGCCGCCTAGCCCAGTACGCTATCTGAAATATGAGCGACGTAAGTTGAACAAATGTGATAGAATTACGCTGCATTCTTATATTAACCGTAATATAAAATGATGTAATCGGGCCTCTGTTTGCCTTACCCTAGAAGTTTAATAGTGCATTATACTCGCCATTTCATGCGCTTCGAGATGCCGCTTAGCCCAATACGCTATCTGAAATAGGAGCGACATAAATTGAACAAATGTGATAGAATTTTGTTGAATTCTTAAATTAACCATAATATAAAATGATCTAATCGAGTCTCTGCTTGACCTACCCTAGAAGTTTAATAGTGCATTTTACTCGTCATTTCATGCGCTTTGAGATGCCGCTTTGCCCAATACGCTATCTGAAATAGGAGCGACGTAAATTGAACGAATGTGATAGAATTTCGCTCAATTCTTAAATTAACCATAATATAAAATGATCTAATCGGGTCTCTGTTTGCCGTACCCTAGAGCTTTAATAGTGCATTTTACTCGTCATTTCATGCGCTTTGAAATGCCGCTTAGCCTAATACGCTATCTGAAATAGGAGCGATATAAGTTGAACAAATGTGACAGAATTTCGCTGAACTCTTTTATCAACCATAATGTAAAATGATCTAATCGGATCTCTGTTCGCCCTAGCCTAGAACTTTAATAGTGCATTTTATTCGCCATTTCATACGCTTTGAGATGCCGCTTAGCCGAATACGCTATCTGAAATAGGAGCGACGTAAATTGAACAAATGCGATAGAATTTCCCTGAAATCTTATATTAACCTTAATGTAAAATGATCTAGTCGGGTCTCTGTTCGCCCTACCATAGAAGTCTAATAGTGCATTTCACTCGCCATTCCACGCACTTTAAGATGCCGCCGAGCCCAGTACGGTATCTGAAATAGGAGCGACGTAAATGGAACAAATGTGATAGAATTTTGCTGAATTCTTAAATTAACCATAATATAAAATGATCTAATCGGGTCTCTGTACGCCCTACCATAGAAATCTAATAGTGCATTTTACTCGCCATTTCATGCGCTTTGAGATGCCGCTTAGCCCAATACGCTATCTGAAATAGGAGCGACGTAAGTTGAACAAATGTGATAGAATTTCGCTGAATTCTTTTATTAACCATAATGTAAAATGATCTGATCGGGTCTCTGTTCGCCCTAGCCTAGAAGTTTAAGAGTGCATTTTATTCGCCATTTCATGCGCTTTGAGATGCCGCATAGCCGAATACGCTATCTGAAATAGGAGCGACGTAAATTGAACAAATGCGATTGAATTTCCCCGAAATCTTATATTAAACAAAATATAAAATGATCTAATCGGGTCTCTGATTTCCCTATCATAGAAGTTTAGTAGTGCATTTTACTCGCCATTCCACGCGCTTTATGATGCCGCCTAGCCCAGTACGGTATCTGAAATAGGAGCTACGTAAGTTGAACAAATGTGATAGAATTACGCTGAATTCTTATATTATCCGTAATATAAAATGATCTAATCGGGTCTCTGTTTGCCTTATCCTAGAAGTTTAATAGTGCATTTTACTCGCCATTTCATGCGCTTTGAGATGCCGCTTAGCCCAATACGCTATCTGAAATAGGAGCGACGTAAATTGAACAAATGTGATCGAATTTCGCTGAATTCTTAAATTAACCATAATATAAAATGATCTAATCGGGTCTCTGTTCGCCCTGCCATAGAAGTCTAATAGTGCATTTTACTCGCCATTTCATGCTCTTTGAGATGCCGCCTAGCCCAATACGCTATCTGAAATACGAGCGACGTAAGTTGAACAAATGTGATAGAATTTCGCTGAATTCTTTTATTAACCATAATGTAAAATGATCTAATCGGGTCTCTGTTTGACCTACCCTAGAAGTTTAATAGTGCATTTTACTCGCCATTTCATGTGCTTTGAGATGCCGCATAGCCCAATACGCTATCTGGAATAGGAGCGACGAAAAGTGATCAAATGTGATAGAATTTCCCTGAATTCTTATATTAACCTTAATGTAAAATGATCTAATCGGGTCTCTGTTCGCCCTACCATAGAAGTCTAATAGTGCATTTCACTCGCCATTTCATGCGCTTTGAGATGCCGCTTAGCCCAATATGCTATCTGAAATAGGAGCGACGTAAATTGAACAAATGTGATAGAATTTCGCTGAATTCTTATATTAACCAAAATATAAAATGATCTAATCGGGTCTCTGATTGCCCTATCCTAGAAGCTTAATATTGCATTTTACTCGCCATTTCATGCGCTTTGAGCTGCCGCTTAGCCCAATACGCTATCTGAAATAGGAGCGACGTAAGTTGAAAAATTGTGATAGAATATCGCTGAATTCTTTTATGAACCATAATGTAAAATGATCTAATCGGGTCTCTGTTCTCCCTAGCCTAGAAGTTTAATAGTGCATTTTATTCTCCATTTCATGCGCTTTGAGATGCCGCTTAGCCCAATACGCTATCTGAAATAGGAGCGACGTAAATTGAACAAATGCGATAGAATTTCCCTGAAATCTTATATTAAACAAAATATAAAATGATCTAATCGGGTCTCTGATTGCCCTATCATAGAAGTTTAGTAGTGCATTTTACTCGCCATACCACGCGCTTTATGATGCCGCCTAGCCCAGTACGGTATCTGAAATAGGAGCTACGTAGGTTGAACAAATGTGATAGAATTACGCTGAATTCTTATATTAACCGTAATATAAAATGATCTAATCGGGTCTCTGTTTGCCTTATCCTAGAAGTTTAATAGTGCATTTTACTCGCCATTTCATGCGCTTTGAGATGCCGCTTAGCCCAATACGCTATCGGGAATCGGAGCGACGTAAATTGAACAAATGAGATAGAATTTCCCTGAATTCTTATATTAACCTTAATGTAAAATGATCTAATCGGGTCTCTGTTCGCCCTACCATAGAAGTCTAATAGTGCATTTCACTCGCCATTTCATGCGCTTTGAAATGCCGCTTAGCACAATACGCTATTTGAAATAGGGGCGACGTAAATTGAACAAATGTGATAGAATCACGCTGAATTCTTAAATTAACCATAATATAAAATGATCTAATCGGGTTACTGTTTGCCTTACCCTAGAAGTTTAATAGCGCATTTTACACGCCATATCATGCGCTTTGAGATGCCGCTTAGCCCAATACCCTATCTGAAATAGGAGCGACGTAAATTGAACAAGTGTGATAGAATTTCGTTGAATTCTTAAATTAACCATAATATACAATGATCTAATAGGGTCTCTGTTCGCCATAGCCTAGAAGTTTAAGAGTGCATTTTACTCGCCCTGCCACGCGCTTTATGATGCCGCCTAGCCCAGTACGCTATTTTAAATAGGAGCGACGTAAGTTTAACAAATGTGATAGAATTACGCTGAATTCTTATATTATCCGTAATATAAAATGATCTAATCGGTTCTCTGTTTGCCTTATCCTAGAAGTTTAATAGTACATCTTACTCGCCATTTCATGCGCTTTGAGATGCCGCTTAGCCCAATACGCTATCTGAAATAGGAGCGACGTAATTTGAACAAATGTGATAGAATTTCGCTTTATTCTTATATTAACCAAAATATAAAATGATCTAATCGGGTCTCTGATTGCCCTATCATTGAAGTTTAATAGCGCATTTCACTCGCCATTCCACGCGCTTTAAGATGCCTCCTAGCGCAGTACGCTATCTTAAATAGGAGCGACGTAAATTGAACAAATGTGATAGAATTTTGCTGAATTCTTAAATTAACCATAATACAAAATGATCCAATCGGGTCTCTGTTTGCTCTACTCTAGAAGTATAAGAGTGCATTTTACTCGGCATTTCCTGCGCTTTGAGATGCCGCTTAGCGCAATTCGTTACCTGAAATATGAGCGACGCAAATTGAACAAATGTGATAGAATTTCCCTGAAATCTTATATTAAACAAAATATAAAATGATCTAATCGGGTCTCTGATTGCCCTATCATAGAAATTTAGGAGTGCATTTTACTCGCCATTTCATACGCTTTGAGATGCCGCTTAGCACTATACGCTATCTGAAATATGAGCGACGTAAATTGAACAAGTGTGATAGAATTACGCTGAATTCTTTTATTAACCGTAATATAAAATGATCTAATCGGGTCTCTGTTTGCCTTATCCTAGAAGTTTAACAGTGCATCTTACTCGCCATTTCATGCGCTTTGAGATGCCGCTTAGCCCAATACGCTATCTGAAATAGGAGCGACGTAAATTGAACAAATGTGATAGAATTTCGCAGAATTCTTAAATTAACCATAATATAAAATGATCTAATCGGGTCTCTGTTCGCCCTACCATAGAAGTCTAATAATGCATTTCACTCGCCATTCCACGCGCTTTAAGATGCCGCCGAGCCCAGTACGGTATCTGAAATAGTAGCGACGTAAATTGAACAAATGTGATTGAATTTTGCTGAATTCTTAAATTAACCATAATATAAAATGATCTAATCGGGTCTCTGTACGCCCTACCATAGAAATCTAATAGTGCATATTACTCGCCATTTCATGCGCTTTGAGATGCCGCTTAGCCCAATACGCTATCTGAAATAGGAGCGACGTAAGTTGAACAAATGTGATAGAATTTCGCTGAATTCTTTTATTAACCATAATGTAAAATGATCTGATCGGGTCTCTGTTCGCCATAGCCTAGAAGTTTAAGAGTGCATTTTATTCGCCATTTCATGCGCTTTGAGATGCCGCTTAGCCGAATACGCTATCTGAAATAGGAGCGACGTAAATTGAACAAATGCGGTAGAATTTCCCTGAAATCTTATATTAAACAAAATATAAAATGATCTAATCGGGTCTCTGATTGCCCTATCATATAAGTTTAGTAGTGCATTTTACTCGCCATTCCACGCGCTTTATGATGCCGCCTAGCCCAGTACGGTATCTGAAATAGGAGCTACGTAAGTTGAACAAATGTGATAGAATTACGCTGAATTCTTATATTAACCGTAATATAAAATGATGTAATCGGGCCTCTGTTTACCCTATCATAGAAGTTTGATAGTGCATTTTACTTACCATTTCATGTGCTTTAAGCTGCCGCATAGCCCAATACGCTATCGGGAATAGGAGCGACGTAAATTGAACAAATGTGATAGAATTTCCCTGAATTCTTATATTAACCTTAATGTAAAATGATCTAATCGGGTCTCTGTTCGCCCTACCATAGAAGTCTAATAGTGCATTTCACTCGCCATTTCATGCGCTTTGAGATGCCGCTTAGCACAATACGCTATTTGAAATAGGGGCGACGTAAATTGAACAAATGTGATAGAATTACGCTGAATTCTTAAATTAACCATAATATAAAATGATCTAATCGGGTCACTGTTTGCCTTACCCTAGAAGATTAATAGCGCATTTTACTCGCCATTTCATGCGCTTTGAGATGCCGCTTAGCCCAATACCCTATCTGAAATAGGAGCGACGTAAATTGAACAAGTGTGATAGAATTTCGTTGAATTCTTAAATTAACCATAATATACAATGATCTAATAGGGTCTCTGTTCGCCCTAGCCTAGAAGTTTAAGAGTGCATTTTACTCGCCATTTCCTGCGCTTTGAGATGCCGCTTAGCGCAATACGCTACCTGAAATATGAGCGACGCAAATTGAACAAATGTGATAGAATTTCCCTGAAATCTTATATTAAACAAAATATAAAATGATCTCATCGGGTATCTGATTGCCCTATCATAGAAATTTAGGAGTGCATTTTACTCGCCATTTCATACGCTTTGAGACGCCGCTTAGCACTATACGCTATCTGAAATATGAGCGACGTAAATTGAACAAATGTGATAGAATTTGGCTGAATTCTTATATTAACCATAGTACAAAATGATCTAATCGGGTCTCTGTTTGCTCTACCCTAGAAGTTTAATAGTGCATTTCGCTCGCCATTTCATGCGCTTTGAGATGCCGCTTAGCTCAATACGCCATTTGAAATAGGAGCGACGTAAGTTGAACAAATGTGATAGAATTTCGCTGAATTCTTAAATTAACCATAACATAAAATGATCTAATCGGGTCTCTGTTTGCCCTACCCTAGAAGTTTAATAGTGCATTTTGCTCGTCATTTCATGCGCTTTGAGATGCCGCTGAGCCCAATACGCTATTTGAAATAGGAGCGACGTAAATTGAACAAATGTGATAGAATTTCACTGAATTCTTATATTAACCAAAATATAAAATAATCTAATCGGGTCTCTGTTCGCCCTACCATAGAAGTCTAATGGTGCATTTCACTCGCCATTTCATGCGCTTTGCGATGCCGCTTAGCCCAATACGCTATCTGCAATAGGAGCGACGTAAGGTGAACAAATGTGATAGAATTTCGCTGAATTCTTTTATTAACCATAATGTAAAATGATCTGCTCGGGTCTCTGTTCGCCCTAGCCTAGAAGTTTAATAGTGCATTTCACTCGTCATTTCATGCGCTTTGAGATGCCGCTGAGCACAATAAGCTATTTGTAATAGGAGCGACGCAAATTGAACAAATGTGATAGAATTTCGCTGAATTCTTATATTAACCAAAATATAAGATGATCTAATCGGGTCTCTGATTGCCCTATCATAGAATTTTAATAGTGCATTCTACTCGCCATTCCACCCGCTTTAAGATGCCGCCTAGCCCAGGACGCTATCTGAAATAGGAGCGACGGAAATTGAACAAATGTGATAGAATTTTGCTGAATTCTTAAATTAACCATAATATAAAATGATCTAATCGGGTCTCTGATTGCCCTATCATAGAATTTTAATAGTGCATTTTACTCGCCATTCCACGCGCTTTAAGATGCCGCATAGCCCAGTACGCTATCTGAAATAGGAGCGACGTAAATTGAGCAAATGTGATAGAATTTTGCTGAATTCTTAAATTAACCATAATATCAAATGATCTAATCGGGTCTCTGTTTGCCCTACCCTAGAAGTTTAATAGTGCATTTCACTCGTCACTTCATGCGCTTTGAGGTGCCGCTAAGCCCAATAAGCTATCTGTAATAGGAGCGACGTAAATTTTACAAATGTGATAGAATTAGTTGAATTCTTATATTAACCAATATATAAAATGATCTAATCGGGTCTCTGATTGCCCTATCATAGAAGTTTAATAGTGCATTTTACTCGCCATTCCACGCGCTTTTAAGATGCCGCCTAGCCCAGTACGCCATCTGAAATAGGAACGACGTAAGTTGAACAAATGTGATAGAATTACGCTGAATTCTTATATTAACCGTAATATAAAATGATCTAATCGGGTCTCTGTTTGCCTCATCCTAGAAGTATAATAGTGCATTATACTCGCCATTTCATGCGCTTTTAGATTCCGCTTAGCGCAGGACGCTATCTGAAATAGGAACGACGTAAATTGAACAAATGTGATAGAATTTTGCTGAATTCTTAAATTAACCATAATATAAAATGGCCTAATCGGGTCACTGTTTGCCCTACCCTAGAAGTTTAATAGTGCATTTCACTCATCGTTTCATGCGCTTTGAGATGCCGTTAAGCCCAATAAGCTATCTGTAATAGAAGCGACGTAAATTGAACAAATGTGATAGAATTTCGCTGAATTCTTAAATTAACCATAATATAAAATGATCTGCTCGGGTCTCTGTTCGCCCTAGCCTAGAAGTTTAATAGTGCATTTCACTCGTCATTTCATGCGCTTTGAGATGCCGCTGAGCCCAGTAAGCTATTTGTAATAGGAGCGACGCAAATTGAACAAATGTGATAGAATTTCGCTGAATTCTTATATTAACCAAAATATAAAATGATCTAATCGGGTCTCTGATTGCCCTATCATAGAATTTTAATAGTGCATTCTACTCGCCATTCCACCCGCTTTAAGATGCCGCCTAGCCCAGGACGCTATCTGAAATAGGACAGACGGAAATTGAACAAATGTGATAGAATTTTGCTGAATTCTTAAATTAACCATAATATAAAATGATCTAATCGGGTCTCTGATTGCCCTATCATAGAATTTTAATAGTGCATTTTACTCGCCATTCCACGCGCTTTAAGATGCCGCATAGCCCAGTACGCTATCTGAAATAGGAGCGACGTAAATTGAGCAAATGTGATAGAATTTTGCTGAATTCTTAAATTAACCATAATATCAAATGATCTAATCGGGTCTCTGTTTGCCCTACCCTAGAAGTTTAATAGTGCATTTCACTCGTCACTTCATGCGCTTTGAGGTGCCGCTAAGCCCAATAAGCTATCTGTAATAGGAGCGACGTAAATTTTACAAATGTGATAGAATTAGTTGAATTCTTATATTAAACAATATATAAAATGATCTAATCGGGTCTCTGATTGCCCTATCATAGAAGTTTAATAGTGCATTTTACTCGCCATTCCACGCGCTTTAAGATGCCGCCTAGCCCAGTACGCTATCTGAAATAGGAACGACGTAAGTTGAACAAATGTGATAGAATTACGCTGAATTCTTATATTAACCGTAATATAAAATGATCTAATCGGGTCTCTGTTTGCCTCATCCTAGAAGTATAATAGTGCATTATACTCGCCATTTCATGCGCTTTTAGATTCCGCTTAGCGCAGGACGCTATCTGAAATAGGAACGACGTAAATTGAACAAATGTGATAGAATTTTGCTGAATTCTTAAATTAACCATAATATAAAATGGCCTAATCGGGTCACTGTTTGCCCTACCCTAGAAGTTTAATAGTGCATTTCACTCGTCGTTTCATGCGCTTTGAGATGCCGTTAAGCCCAATAAGCTATCTGTAATAGAAGCGACGTAAATTGAACAAATGTGATAGAATTTCGCTGAATTCTTAAATTAACCATAATATAAAATGATCTAATCGGGTCCCTGTTTGCCCTACCCTAGAAGTTTAATAGTGCATTTCACTCGTCATTTCATGCGCTTTGAGATGCCGCTTAGCCCAATACGCTATCTGCAATAGGAGCGACGTAAATTGAACAAATGTGATAGAATTTCCCTGAAATCTTATATTAAACAAAATATAAAATGATCTAATTGGGTCTCTGATTGCCCTATCATAGAAGTTTAGCAGTGCATTTTACTCGCCATTCCACGCGCTTTAAGATGCCGCCTATCCCAGTACGCTATCTAAATTAGGAGCGACGTAAGTTGAACAAATGTGATAGAATTACGCTGAATTCTTATATTAACCGTAATATAAAATAATCTAATCGGGTCTCTGTTTGCCTTATCCTAGAAGTTTAGTATTGCATTTTACTCGCCATTTCATGCGCTTTGAGATACCGCTTAGCCCAATACGCTATCTGAAATAGGAGCGACGTAAATTGAGCAAATGTGATAGAATTTTGCTGAATTCTTAAATTAACCATAATATAAAATGATCTACTCGCGTCACTGTTTACCCTACCCGAGAAGGTTAATAGTGAATTTCACTCGTCATTCCATGCGCTTTGAGATGCCGCTAAGCCCAGTAAGCTATCTGTAATAGGAGCGACGTAAATTGAACGAATGTGATAGAATTTCGTTGAATTCTTATATTAACCAAAATATAAAATGATCTAATCGGGTCTCTGATTGCCCTATCATAGAAGTTTAATAGTGCATTTTACTCGCCGTTTCATGCGCCTTCAGATGCCGCTTAGCCCAATAAGCTATCTGAAATAGGAGCGACGTAAATTGAACAAATGTGTTAGAATTTCCCTGAAACCTTATATTAAACAAAATATAAAATGAGCTAATCGGGTCTCTGATTGCCCTATCATAAAAGTTGAGCAGTGCATTTTACTCGCCATTCCACGCACTTTAAGATGGCGCCTAGCCCAGTACGCTATCTGAAATAGGAGCGACGTAAGTTGAACAAATGTGATAGAATTTCGCTGAATTCTTTTATTAACCATAATGTAAAATGATCTAATCGGATCTCTGTTCGCCCGAGCCTAGAACTTTAATAGTGCATTTTATTCGCCATTTCAAACGCCTTGTGATGCCGCTTTGCCCAATACGCTATCTGAAATAGGAGCGACGTAAATTGAACAAATGTGATAGAATTTCACTGAATTCTTATATTAACCAAAACATAAAATGATCTAATCGGGTCTCTGATTGCCCTAGGATAGAAGTTAAATAGTGCATTTTACTCGCCATTCCGAACGCTTTAAGATGCCGCATAGCCCAGTTCGCTATCTGCAATAGGAGCGACGTAAATTGAACAAATGTGATAGAATTTTGCTGAATTCTTAAATTAACCATAGTACAAAATGATCTAATCGGGTCTCTGTTTGCTCTACCCTAGAAGTTTAATAGTGCATTTCGCTCGCCATTTCATGCGCTTTGAGATGCCGCTTAGCTCAATACGCTATTTGAAATAGGAGCGACGTAAGTTGAACAAATGTGATAGAATTTCGCTGAATTCTTAAATTAACCATAACATAAAATGATCTAATCGGGTCTCTGTTTGCCCTACCCTAGAAGTTTAATAGTGCATTTTGCTCGTCATTTCATGCGCTTTGAGATGCCGCTGAGCCCAATACGCTATTTGAAATAGGAGCGACGTAAATTGAACAAATGTGATAGAATTTCACTGAATTCTTATATTAACCAAAATATAAAATGATCTAATCGGGTCTCTGTTCGCCCTACCATAGAAGTCTAATGGTGCATTTCACTCGCCATTTCATGCGCTTTGCGATGCCGCTTAGCCCAATACGCTATCTGAAATAGGAGCGACGTAAGTTGAACAAATGTGATAGAATTTCGCTGAATTCTTTTATTAACCATAATGTGAAATGATCTGCTCGTGTCTCTGTTCGCCCTAGCCTAGAAGTTTAATAGTGCATTTCACTCGTCATTTCATGCGCTTTGAGATGACGCTGAGCCCAATAAGCTATTTGTAATAGGAGCGACGCAAATTGAACAAATGTGATAGAATTTTGCTGAATTCTTAATTTAACCATAATATAAAATGATCTAATCGGGTCTCTGATTGCCCTATCATAGAAGTTTAGCAGTGCATTTTACTCGCCATTTCATGCGCTTTGAGATGCCGCTGAGCCCAATAAGCTATTTGTAATAGGAGCGACGCAAATTGAACAAATGTGATACAATTTTGCTGAATTCTTAAATTAACCATAATATAAAATGATCTAATCGGGTCTCTGATTGCCCTATCATAGAATTTTAATAGTGCATTTTACTCGCCATTCCACGCGCTTTAAGATGCCGCCTAGCCCACTACGCTATCTGAAATAGGAGCGACGTAAATTGAGCAAATGTGATAGAATTTTGCTGAATTCTTAAATTAACCGTAATATAAAATGATCTAATCGGGTCTCTGTTTGCCCTACCCTAGAAGGTTAATAGTGCATTTCACTCGTCATTCCATGCGCTTTGAGATGCCGCTAAGCCCAATAAGCTATCTGTAATAGGAGCGACGTAAATTGAACAAATGTGATAGAATTTCCCTGAAATCTTATATTAAACAAAATATAAAATGATCTAATCGGGTCTCTGATTGCCCTATCATAGAAGTTTAACAGTGCATTTCACTCGTCATTTCTTGCGCTTTGAGATGCCGCTGAGCCCAATAAGCTATTTGTAATAGGAGCGACGCAAATTGAACAAATGTGATACAATTTTGCTGAATTCTTAAATTAACCATAATATAAAATGATCTAATCGGGTCTCTGATTGCCCTATCATAGAATTTTAATAGTGCATTTTACTCGCCATTCCACGCGCTTTAAGATGCCGCCTAGCCCACTACGCTATCTGAAATAGGAGCGACGTAAATTGAGCAAATGTGATAGAATTTTGCTGAATTCTTAAATTAACCGTAATATAAAATGATCTAATCGGGTCTCTGTTTGCCTCACCCTAGAAGTATAATAGTGCATTATACTCGCCATTTCATGCGCTTTTAGATTCCGCTTAGCGCAGGACGCTATCTGAAATAGGAACGACGTACATTGAACAAATGTGATAGAATTTTGCTGAATTCTTAAATTAACCATAATATAAAATGACCTAATCGGGTCTCTGTTTGCCCTACCCTAGAAGTTTAATAGTGCATTTCACTCGTCATTTCATGCGCTGTGAGATGCCGCTAAGCCCAATAAGCTATCTGTAATAGAAGCGACGTAAATTGAACAAATGTGATAGAATTTCGCTGAATTCTTAAATTAACCATAATATAAAATGATCTAATCGGGTCCCTGTTTGCCCTACCCTAGAAGTTTAATAGTGCATTTTACTCGCCATTCCACGCGCTTTAAGATGCCGCCTAGCTCAGTACGCTGTCTGAAATAGAAGCGACGTAACTTGAACAAGTGTGATAGAATCTCGCTGAATACTTATATTAACCTTAATGTAAAATGATCTAATCGGGTCTCTGTTCGCCGTAGCCTAGAAGTTTAATAGCGCATTTTATTCGCCATTTCATGCGCCTTGAGATGCCGCTTAGCCCAATACGCTATCTGAAATAGGAGCGACGTAAATTGAACAAATGTGATAGAATTTCCCTGAAATCTTATATTAAACAAAATATAAAATGATCTAATCGGGTCTCTGATTGCCCTATCATAGAAGTTTAGCAGTGCATTTTACTCACCATTCCACGCGCTTTAAGATGCCGCCTAGCCCAGTACGCTATCTAAATTAGGAGCGACGTAAGTTGAACAAATGTGATAGAATTACGCTGAATTCTTATATTAACCGTAATATAAAATAATCTAATCGGGTCTCTGTTTGCCTTATCCTAGAAGTTTAGTATTGCATTTTACTCGCCATTTCATGCGCTTTGAGATACCGCTTAGCCCAATACGCTATCTGAAATAGGAGCGACGTAAATTGAGCAAATGTGATAGAATTTTGCTGAATTCTTAAATTAACCATAATATAAAATGATCTAATCGCGTCACTGTTTGCCCTACCCTAGAAGGTTAATAGTGCATTTCACTCGTCATTCCATGCGCTTTGAGATGCCGCTAAGCCCAATAAGCTATCTGTAATAGGAGCGACGTAAATTGAACGAATGTGATAGAATTTCGTTGAATTCTTATATTAACCAAAATATAAAATGATCTAATCGGGTCTCTGATTGCCCTATCATAGAAGTTTAATAGTGCATTTTACTCGCCATTTCATGCGCCTTCAGATGCCGCTTAGCCCAATAAGCTATCTGAAATAGGAGCGACGTAAATTGAACAAATGTGATAGAATTTCCCTGAAACCTTATATTAAACAAAATATAAAATGATCTAATCGGGTCTCTGATTGCCCTATCATAGAAGTTTAGTAGTGCATGTTACTCACCATTCCACGCGCTTTAAGATGCCGCCTAGCCCAGTACGCTATCTGAAATAGGAGCGACGTAAATTGAACAAATGTGATAGAATTTCCCTGAAATCTTATATTAAACAAAATATAAAATCAGCTAATCGGGTCTCTGATTGCCCTATCATAAAAGTTGAGCAGTGCATTTTACTCGCCATTCCACGCACTTTAAGATGGCGCCTAGCACAGTACGCTATCTGAAATATGAGCGACGTAAGATGAACAAATGTGATAGAATTTCGCTGAATTCTTTTATTAACCATAATGTAAAATGATCTAATCGGATCTCTGTTCGCCCGAGCCTAGAACTTTAATAGCGCATTTTATTCGCCATTTCAAACGCCTTGAGATGCCGCTTTGCCCAATACGCTATCTGAAATAGGAGCGACGTAAATTGAACAAATGTGATAGAATTTCACTGAATTCTTATATTAACCAAAACATAAAATGATCTAATCGGGTCTCTGATTGCCCTAGGATAGAAGTTAAATAGTGCATTTTACTCGCCATTCCGAACGCTTTAAGATGCCGCATAGCCCAGTTCGCTATCTGCAATAGGAGCGACGTAAATTGAACAAATGTGATAGAATTTTGCTGAATTCTTAAATTAACCATAGTACAAAATGATCTAATCGGGTCTCTGTTTGCTCTACCCTAGAAGTTTAATAGTGCATTTCGCTCGCCATTTCATGCGCTTTGAGATGCCGCTTAGCTCAATACGCTATTTGAAATAGGAGCGACGTAAATTGAACAAATGTGATAGAATTTCACTGAATTCTTATATTAACCAAAATATAAAATGATCTAATCGGGTCTCTGTTCGCCCTACCATAGAAGTCTAATGGTGCATTTCACTCGCCATTTCATGCGCTTTGCGATGCCGCTTAGCCCAATACGCTATCTGAAATAGGAGCGACGTAAGTTGAACAAATGTGATAGAATTTCGCTGAATTCTTTTATTAACCATAATGTAAAATGATCTGATCGGGTCTCTGTTCGCCCTAGCCTAGAAGTTTAAGAGAGCATTTTATTCGCCATTTCATGCGCTTTGAGATGCCGCATAGCCGAATACGCTATCTGAAATAGGAGCGACGTAAATTGAACAAATGCGATTGAATTTCCCCGAAATCTTATATTAAACAAAATATAAAATGATCTAATCGGGTCTCTGATTTCCCTATCATAGAAGTTTAGTAGTGCATTTTACTCGCCATTCCACGCGCTTTATGATGCCGCCTAGCCCAGTACGGTATCTGAAATAGGAGCTACGTAAGTTGAACAAATGTGATAGAATTTCGCTGAATTCTTTTATTAACCATAATGTAAAATGATCTGATCGGGTCTCTGTTCGCCATAGCCTAGAAGTTTAAGAGTGCATTTTATTCGCCATTTCATGCGCTTTGAGATGCCGCTTAGCCGAATACGCTATCTGAAATAGGAGCGACGTAAATTGAACAAATGCGGTAGAATTTCCCTGAAATCTTATATTAAACAAAATATAAAATGATCTAATCGGGTCTCTGATTGCCCTATCATATAAGTTTAGTAGTGCATTTTACTCGCCATTCCACGCGCTTTATGATGCCGCCTAGCCCAGTACGGTATCTGAAATAGGAGCTACGTAAGTTGAACAAATGTGATAGAATTACGCTGAATTCTTATATTAACCGTAATATAAAATGATGTAATCGGGCCTCTGTTTACCCTATCATAGAAGTTTGATAGTGCATTTTACTTACCATTTCATGTGCTTTAAGCTGCCGCATAGCCCAATACGCTATCGGGAATAGGAGCGACGTAAATTGAACAAATGTGATAGAATTTCCCTGAATTCTTATATTAACCTTAATGTAAAATGATCTAATCGGGTCTCTGTTCGCCCTACCATAGAAGTCTAATAGTGCATTTTACTCGCCATTTCATACGCTTTGAGATGCCGCTTAGCACTATACGCTATCTGAAATATGAGCGACGTAAATTGAACAAATGTGATAGAATTTGGCTGAATTCTTATATTAACCTTAATGTAAAATGATCTAATCGGGTCTCTGTTCGCCCGTCCCTAGAAGTTTAATGTTGCATTTCACTCGTCATTTCATGCGCCTCGAGATGCCGCCTAGCCCAATACGCTATCTGAAATAGGAGCGACCTAAATTGAACGAATGTGATAGAATTTTGCTGAATTCTTAAATTAACCATAATATAAAATGATCTAATCGAGTCTCTGCTTGCCCTACCCTAGAAGTTTAATAGTGCATTTTACTCGTCATTTCATGCGCTTTGAGATGCCGCTTAGCGTAATACGCTATCTGAAATAGGAGCGATATAAGTTGAACAAATGTGATAGAATTTCGCTGAACTCTTTTATTAACCATAATGTAAAATGATCTAATCGGATCTCTGTTCGCCCTAGCCTAGAACTTTAATAGTGCATTTTATTCGCCACTTCATACGCTTTGAGATGCCGCTATGCCCAATACGCTATCTGAAATAGGAGCGACGTAAATTGAACAAATGTGATAGAATTTCACTGAATTCTTATATTAACCAAAATATAAAATGATCTAATCGGGTCTCTGATTGCCCTAGCATTGAAGTTTAATAGTGCAATTTTACTCGCCATTCCGCGCGCTTTAAGATGCCACATAGCCCAGTTCGCTACCTGAAATAGGAGCGACGTAAATTGAACAAATGTGATAGAATTTCGCTGAATTCTTATATTAACCAAAATATAAAATGATCTAATCGGGTCTCTGTTTGCCTTATCCTAGAAGTTTAATAGTGCATTTCACTCGTCATTTCATGCGCTTTGAGATGCCGCTAAGCACAATAAGCTATCTGGAATAGCAGCGACGTAAATTGAACAAATGTTATAGAATTTCCGTGAATTCTTATATTAACCTTAATGTAAAATGATCTAATCGGGTCTGTGTTCGCCCTACCATAGAAGTCTAATAGTGCATTTCACTCGCCATTTCATGCGCTTTGAGATGCCGCTTAGCCCAATGCGCTCTATGAAATAGGAGCGACGTAAGTTGAACAAATGTGATAGAATTTCGCTGAATTCTGTTATTAACCATAATGTAAAATGATCTGATCGGGTCTCTGTTCGCCCTAGCCTAGAAGTTTAATAGTGCATTTTGTTCGCCATTTCATGCGCTTTGAGGTGCCGCTTAGCCGAATACGCTGTCTGAAATAGGAGCGACGTAAATTGAACAAATGTGATAGAATTTCCGTGAATCCTTGTATTAACATTAATGTAAAATGATCTAATCGGGTCTCTGTTCGCCCTACCATAGAAGTCTAATGGTGCATTTCACTCGCCATTTCATGCGCTTTGAGATCCCGCTTAGCCCAATACGCCATCTGAAGTAGGAGCGACGTAAATTGAACAAATGTGATAGAATTTCCCTGAAATCTTATATTAATCAAAATATAAAATGATCTAATCGGGTCTCTGATTGCCCTATCATAGAAGATTAGTAGTGCATTTTACTCGCCATTCCAGGCGCTTTAAGATGCCGCCTAGCCCAGTACGCTATCTGAAATAGGAGCGACGTAACTTGAACAAATGTGATAGAATTACGCTGAATTCTTATATTAACCGTAATATAAAATGATCTAATCGGGTCTCTGTTTGCCTTATCCTAGAAATTTAATAGCGCATTTTACTCGCCATTTCATGCGCTTTGAGATGCCGCTTAGCCCAATACGCTATCTGGAATAGGAGCGACGTAAATTGAACAAATGTGATAGAATTCCCGTGAATTCTTATATTAACCTTAATGTAAAATGATCCAATCGGGTCTCTGTTCGCCCTACCATAGAATTCTAATAGTGCATTTCACTCGCCATTTCATGCGCTTTGAGAAGCCGCTTAGCCCAATACGCTATCTGAAATAGGAGCGACGTAAGTTGAACAAATGTGATAGAATTACGCTGAATTCTTTTATTAACCATAATGTAAAATGATCTGCTCGGGTCTCTGTTCGCCCTAGCCTAGAAGATTAATAGTGCATTTTATTCTCCATTTCATGCGCTTTGAAATGCCGCTTAGCCCAATACGCTATCTGAAATTGGAGCGACGTAAATTGAACAAATGTGATACTATTTCCCTGAAATCTTATATTAAACAAAATATAAAATGATCTAATCGGGTCTCTGTTTGCCCTACCCTAGAAGTTTAATAGTGCATTTCACTCGTCATTTCATGCGCTTTAAGATGCCGCCTAGCCCAGTACGCTATCTGAAATAGGAGCGACGTAAATTTTACAAATGTGATAGAATTTCGTTGAATTCTTATATTAACCAAAACATAAAATGAAATAATCGGGTCTCTGATTGCCCTATCATAGAAGTTTAATAGTGCATTTCACTCGCCATTCCACGCGCTTTAAGGTGCCGCCTAGCCCAGTACGCTATCTGAAATAGGAGCGACGTAAATTGAACAAATGTGATAGAATTTCCGTGAATTCTTATATTAACCTTAATGTAAAATGATCTAATCGGGTCTCTGTTCGCCCTACCATAGAAGTCTAATAGTGCATTTCACTCGCCATTTCATGCGCTTTGAGATGCCGCTTAGCCGAATGCGCTCTATCAAATAGGAGCGACGTAAGTTGAACAAATGTGATAGAATTTCGCTGAATTCTTTTATTAACCATAATGTAAAATGATCTGATCGGGTCTCTGTTCGCCCTAGCCTAGAAGTTTAATAGTGCATTTTATTCGCCATTTCATGCGCTTTGAGATGCCGCTTAGCCGAATACGCTATCTGAAATAGGAGCGACGTAAATTGAACAAATGTGATAGAATTTCCGTGAATCCTTGTATTAACATTAATGTAAAATGATCTAATCGGGTCTCTGTTCGCCCTACCATAGAAATCTAATGGTGCATTTCACTCGCCATTTCATGCGCTTTGAGATCCCGCTTAGCCCAATACACCATCTGAAGTAGGAGCGACGTAAATTGAACAAATGTGATAGAATGTCCCTGAAATCTTATATTAATCAAAATATAAAATGATCTAATCGGGTCTCTGATTGCCCTATCATAGAAGATTAGTAGTGCATTTTACTCGCCATTCCACGCGCTTTAAGATGCCGCCTAGCCCAGTACGCTATCTGAAATAGGAGCGACGTAACTTGAACAAATGTGATAGAATTACGCTGAATTCTTATATTAACCGTAATATAAAATGATCTAATCGGGTCTCTGTTTGCCTTATCCTAGAAGTTTAATAGCGCATTTTACTCGCCATTTCATGCGCTTTGAGATGCCGCTTAGCCCAATACGCTATCTGGAATAGGAGCGACGTAAATTGAACAAATGTGATAGAATTCCCGTGAATTCTTATATTAACCTTAATGTAAAATGATCCAATCGGGTCTCTGTTCGCCCTACCATAGAAGTCTAATAGTGAATTTCACTCGCCATTTCATGCGCTTTGAGATGCCGCTTAGGCCAATACGCTATCTGAAATAGGAGCGACGTAAGTTGAACATATGTGATAGAATTACGCTGAATTCTTTTATTAACCATAATGTAAAATGATCTGCTCGGGTCTCTGTTCGCCCTAGCCTAGAAGTTTAATAGTGCATTTTATTCGCCATTTCATGCGCTTTGAGATGCCGCTTAGCCCAATACGCTATCTGAAATTGGAGCGACGTAAATTGAACAAATGTGATACTATTTCCCTGAAATCTTATATTAAACAAAATATAAAATGATCTAATCGGGTCTCTGTTTGCCCTACCCTAGAAGTTTAATAGTGCATTTCACTCGTCATTTCATGCGCTTTAAGATGCCGCCTAGCCCAGTACGCTATCTGAAATAGGAGCGACGTAAATTTTACAAATGTGATAGAATTTCGTTGAATTCTTATATTAACCAAAACATAAAATGATCTAATCGGGTCTCTGATTGCCCTATCATAGAAGCTTAATAGTGCATTTCACTCGCCATTCCACGCGCTTTAAGATGCCGCCTAGCCCAGTACGCTATCTGAAATAGGAGCGACGTAACTTGAACAACTGTGATAGAATCACGCTGCATTCTTATATTAACCGTAATATAAAATGATCTAATCGGGTCTCTGTTTGCCTTATCCTAGAAGTATAATAGTTCATTATACTCGCCATTTCATGCGCTTTTAGATGCCGCTTAGCCCAGGACGCTATCTGAAATAGGAACGACGTAAATTGAACAAATGTGAGAGAATTTTCCTGAATTCTTAAATTAACCATAATATAAAAAGACCTAATCGGGTCTCTGTTTGCCCTACCCTAGAAGTTTAATAGTGCATTTCACTCGTCATTTCATGCGCTTTGAGATGCCGCTAAGCCCAATAAGCTATCTGTAATAGAAGCGACGTAAATTGAACAAATGTGATAGAATTTCGTTGAATTCTTATATTAACCTTAATGTAAAATGATCTAATCGGGTCTCTGTTTGCCTTATCCTAGAAGTTTAATAGTGCATTATACTCGTCATTTCATGCGGATTGAGATGCCGCTAAGCCCAATAAGCTGTCTGAAATAGGAGCGACGTAAATTGAACAGATGTGATAGAATCTCCCTGAAATCTTATATAAACCATAATATAAAATGATCTAATCGGGTCTCTGTTCGCCCTAGCCTAGTAGTTTAATAGTGCATTTTATTCGCCATTTCATGCGCTTTGAGATGCCGCTTAGCCCAATACGCTATCTGAAATTGGAGCGACGTAAATTGAACAAATGTGATACTATTTCCCTGAAATCTTATAGTAAACAAAATATAAAATGATCTGCTCGGGTCGCTGTTCGCCCTAGCCTAGAAGTTTAATAGTGCATTTTATTCGCCATTTCATGCGCTTTGAGATGCCGCTTAGCCCAATACGCTATCTGAAATTGGAGCGACGTAAATTGAACAAATGTGATACTATTTCCCTGAAATCTTATATTAAACAAAATTTAAATGATCTAATCGGGTCTCTGTTTGCCCTACCCTAGAAGTTTAATAGTGCATTTCACTTGTCATTTCATGCGCTTTAAGATGCCGCCTAGCCCAGTACGCTATCTGAAATAGGAGCGACGTAAATTTTACAAATGTGATAGAATTTCGTTGAATTCTTATATTAACCAAAACATAAAATGATCTAATCGGGTCTCTGATTGCCCTATCATAGATGTTTAATAGTGCATTTCACTCGCCATTCCACGCGCTTTAAGATGCCGCCTAGCCCAGTACGCTATCTGAAATAGGAGCGACGTAACTTGAACAACTGTGATAGAATCACGCTGCATTCTTATATTAACCGTAATATAAAATGATCTAATCGGGTCTCTGTTTGCCTTATCCTAGAAGTATAATAGTTCATCATACTCGCCATTCCATGCGCTTTTAGATGCCGCTTAGCCCAATAAGCTATGTGTAATAGAAGCGACGTAAATTGAAGAAATGTGATAGAATTTCGTTGAATTCTTATATTAACCTTAATGTAAAATGATCTAATCGGGTCTCTGTTTGCCTTATCCTAGAAGTTTAATAGTGCATTATACTCGTCATTTCATGCGGATTGAGATGCCGCTAAGCCCAATAAGCTATCTGAAATAGGAGCGACGTAAATTGAACAAATGTGATAGAATTTCGCAGAATTCTTATATTAACCAAAATATAAAATGATCTAATCGAGTCTCTGTTCGCCCTAGCCTAGTAGTTTAATAGTGCATTTTATTCGCCATTTTGTGCGCTTTGAGATGCTGCTTAGCCGAATACGCTACCTGAAATAGGAGCGACGTAAATTGAACAGATGTGATAGAATCTCCCTGAAATCTTATATTAACCATAATATAAAACGATCTAATCGGGTCTCTGTTCGCCCTAGCCTAGTAGTTTAATAGTGCATTTTATTCGCCATTTTATGCGCTTTGAGATGCCGCTTAGCCGAATACGCTATCTGAAATAGGAGCGACGTAAATTGAACAGATGTGATAGAATCTCCCTGAAATCTTATATTAACCATAATATAAAATGATCTAATCGGGTCTCTGTTCGCCCTAGCCTAGAAGTTTAATAGTGCATTTTATTCGTCATTTCATGCGCTTTTAGATGCCGCTTAGCCTAGGACGCTATCTGAAATAGGAACGACGTAAATTGAACAAATGTGAGAGAATTTTGCTGAATTCTTAAATTAACCATAATATAAAATGATCTAATCGGGTCTCTGATTGCCCTATCATAGAAGCTTAATAGTGCATTTCACTCGCCATTCCACGCGCTTTAAGATGCCGCCTAGCCCAGTACGCTATCTGAAATAGGAGCGACGTAACCTGAACAACTGTGATAGAATCACGCTGCATTCTTATATTAACCGTAATATAAAATGATCTAATCGGGTCTCTGTTTGCCTTATCCTAGAAGTATAATAGTTCATTATACTCGCCATTTCATGCTCTTTTAGATGCCGCTTAGCCCAGGACGCTATCTGAAATAGGAACGACGTAAATTGAACGAATGTGATAGAATTTCGCTCAATCCTTAAATTAACCATAATATAAAATGATCTAATCGGGTCTCTGTTTGCCCTACCCTAGAACTTTAATAGTGCATTTTACTCGTCATTTCATGCGCTTTGAGATGCCGCTTAGCCTAATACGCTATCTGAAATTGGAGCGATATAAGTTGAACAAATGTGATAGAATTTCGCTGAATTCTTTTATTAACCCTAATGTAAAATGATCTAATCGGATCTCTGTTCGCCCGAGCCTAGAACTTTAATAGTGCATTTTATTCGCCATTTCAAACGCCTTGAGATGCCGCTTTGCCCAATACGCTATCTGAAATAGGAGCGACGTAAATTGAACAAATGTGATAGAATTTCACTGAATTCTTATATTAACCAAAACATAAAATGTTCTAATCGGGTCTCTGATTGCCCTAGGATAGAAGTTAAATAGTGCATTTTACTCGCCATTCCGAACGCTTTAAGATGCCGCATAGCCCAGTTCGCTATCTGCAATAGGAGCGACGTAAATTGAACAAATGTGATAGAATTTTGCTGAATTCTTAAATTAACCATAGTACAAAATGATCTAATCGGGTCTCTGTTTGCCTTATCCTAGAAGTTTAATAGCGCATTTTACTCGCCATTTCATGCGCTTTGAGATGCCGCTTAGCCCAATACGCTATCTGGAATAGGAGCGACGTAAATTGAACAAATGTGATAGAATTCCCGTGAATTCTTATATTAACCTTAATGTAAAATGATCCAATCGGGTCTCTGTTCGCCCTACCATAGAAGTCTAATAGTGAATTTCACTCGCCATTTCATGCGCTTTGAGATGCCGCTTAGCCCAATACGCTATCTGAAATAGGAGCGACGTAAGTTGAACAAATGTGATAGAATTACGCTGAATTCTTTTATTAACCATAATGTAAAATGATCTGCTCGGGTCTCTGTTCGCCCTAGCCTAGAAGTTTAATAGTGCATTTTATTCGCCATTTCATGCGCTTTGAGATGCCGCTTAGCCCAATACGCTATCTGAAATTGGAGCGACGTAAATTGAACAAATGTGATACTATTTCCCTGAAATCTTATATTAAACAAAATATAAAATGATCTAATCGTGTCTCTGTTTGCCCTACCCTAGAAGTTTAATAGTGCATTTCACTCGTCATTTCATGCGCTTTAAGATGCCGCCTAGCCCAGTACGCTATCTGACATAGGAGCGACGTAAATTTTACAAATGTGATAGAATTTCGTTGAATTCTTATATTAACCAAAACATAAAATGATCTAATCGGGTCTCTGATTGCCCTATCATAGAAGCTTAATAGTGCATTTCACTCGCCATTCCACGCGCTTTAAGATGCCGCCTAGCCCAGTACGCTATCTGAAATAGGAGCGACGTAACCTGAACAACTGTGATAGAATCACGCTGCATTCTTATATTAACCGTAATATAAAATGATCTAATCGGGTCTCTGTTTGCCTTATCCTAGAAGTATAATAGTTCATTATACTCGCCATTTCATGCGCTTTTAGATGCCGCTTAGCCCAGGACGCTATATGAAATAGGAACGACGTAAATTGAACAAATGTGAGAGAATTTTCCTGAATTCTTAAATTAACCATAATATAAAAAGACCTAATCGGGTCTCTGTTTGCCCTACCGTAGAAGTTTAACAGTGCATTTTACTCGCCATTGCATGTGCTTTGAGATGCCGCTAAGCCCAATAAGCTATCTGTAATAGAAGCGACGTAAATTGAACAAATGTGATAGAATTTCGTTGAATTCTTATATTAACCTTAATGTAAAATGATCTAATCGGGTCTCTGTTTGCCTTATCCTAGAAGTTTAATAGTGCATTATACTCGTCATTTCATGCGGATTGAGATGCCGCTAAGCCCAATAAGCTATCTGAAATAGGAGCGACGTAAATTGAACAAATGTGATAGAATTTCGCAGAATTCATATATTAACCAAAATATAAAATGATCTAATCGAGTCTCTGTTCGCCCTAGCCTAGTAGTTTAATAGTGCATTTTATTCGCCATTTTATGCGCTTTGAGATGCCGCTTAGCCGAATGCGCTATCTGAAATAGGAGCGACGTAAATTGAACAGATGTGATAGAATCTCCCTGAAATCTTATATTAACCATAATATAAAATGATCTAATCGGGTCTCTGTTCGCCCTAGCCTAGAAGTTTAATAGTGCATTTTATTCGCCATTTCATGCGCTGTGAGATGCCGCTTAGCCCAATACGCTATCTGAAATTGGAGCGACGTAAATTGAACAAATGTGATACTATTTCCCTGAAATCTTATATTAAACAAAATATAAAATGATCTAATCGGGTCTCTGTTTGCCCTACCCTAGAAGTTTAATAGTGCATTTCACTCGTCATTTCATGCGCTTTAAGATGCCGCATAGCCCAGTACGCTATCTGAAATAGGAGCGACGTAAATTTTACAAATGTGATAGAATTTCGTTGAATTCTTATATTAACCAAAACATAAAATGATCTAATCGGGTCTCTGATTGCCCTATCATAGATGTTTAATAGTGCATTTCACTCGCCATTCCACGCGCTTTAAGATGCCGCTTAGCCCAGTACGCTATCTGAAATAGGAGCGACGTAACTTGAACAACTGTGATAGAATCACGCTGCATTCTTATATTAACCGTAATATAAAATGATCTAATCGGGTCTCTGTTTGCCTTATCCTAGATGTATAATAGTTCATCATACTCGCCATTTCATGCGCTTTTAGATGCCGCTTAGCCCAATAAGCTATGTGTAATAGAAGCGACGTAAATTGAACAAATGTGATAGAATTTCGTTGAATTCTTATATTAACCTTAATGTAAAATGATCTAATCGGGTCTCTGTTTGCCTTATCCTAGAAGTTTAATAGTGCATTATACTCGTCATTTCATGCGGATTGAGATGCCGCTAAGCCCAATAAGCTATCTGAAATAGGAGCGACGTAAATTGAACAAATGTGATAGAATTTCGCAGAATTCTTATATTAACCAAAATATAAAATGATCTAATCGAGTCTCTGTTCGCCCTAGCCTAGTAGTTTAATAGTGCATTTTATTCGCCATTTTATGCGCTTTGAGATGCTGCTTAGCCGAATACGCTACCTGAAATAGGAGCGACGTAAATTGAACAGATGTGATAGAATCTCCCTGAAATCTTATATTAACCATAATATAAAACGATCTAATCGGGTCTCTGTTCGCCCTAGCCTAGTAGTTTAATAGTGCATTTTATTCGCCATTTTATGCGCTTTGAGATGCCGCTTAGCCGAATACGCTATCTGAAATAGGAGCGACGTAAATTGAACAGATGTGATAGAATCTCCCTGAAATCTTATATTAACCATAATATAAAATGATCTAATCGGGTTTCTGTTCGCCCTAGCCTAGAAGTTTAATAGTGCATTTTATTCGCCATTTCATGCGCTTTTAGATGCCGCTTAGCCTAGGACGCTATCTGAAATAGGAACGACGTAAATTGAACAAATGTGAGAGAATTTTGCTGAATTCTTAAATTAACCATAATATAAAATGATCTAATCGGGTCTCTGATTGCCCTATCATAGAAGCTTAATAGTGCATTTCACTCGCCATTCCACGCGCTTTAAGATGCCGCCTAGCCCAGTACGCTATCTGAAATAGGAGCGACGTAACCTGAACAACTGTGATAGAATCACGCTGCATTCTTATATTAACCGTAATATAAAATGATCTAATCGGGTCTCTGTTTGCCTTATCCTAGAAGTATAATAGTTCATTATACTCGCCATTTCATGCTCTTTTAGATGCCGCTTAGCCCAGGACGCTATCTGAAATAGGAACGACGTAAATTGAACGAATGTGATAGAATTTCGCTCAATCCTTAAATTAACCATAATATAAAATGATCTAATCGGGTCTCTGTTTGCCCTACCCTAGAAGTTTAATAGTGCATTTTATTCGCCATTTCATGCGCTTTGAGATGCCGCTTAGCCTAATACGCTATCTGAAATTGGAGCGATATAAGTTGAACAAATGTGATAGAATTTCGCTTAATTCTTTTATTAACCATAATGTAAAATGATCTAATCGGATCTCTGTTCGCCCGAGCCTAGAACTTTAATAGTGCATTTTATTCGCCATTTCAAACGCCTTGAGATGCCGCTTTGCCCAATACGCTATCTGAAATAGGAGCGACGTAAATTGAACAAATCTGATAGAATTTCCCTGAAATCTTATATTATACAAAATATAAAATGATCTAATCGGGTCTCTGATTGCCCTATCATAGAAGTTTAGTAGTGCATGTTACTCGCCATTCCACGCGCTTTAAGATGCCGCCTAGCCCAGTACGCTATCTGAAATAGGAGCGACGTAAATTGAACAAATGTGATAAAATTTTGCTGACATCTTAAATTAACCATAATATAAAATGATCTCATCGGGTCTCTGTTTGCCCTACCCTAGAAGTTTAATAGTGCATTTTACTCGCCATTTCATGCGCCTTCAGATGCCGCTTAGCCCAATAAGCTATCTGAAATAGGAGCGACGGAAATTGAACAAATGTGATAGAATTTCCCTGAAATCTTATATTATACAAAATATAAAATGATCTAATCGGGTCTCTGATTGCCCTATCATAGAAGTTTAACAGTGCATTTCACTCGTCATTTCATGCGCTTTGACATGCCGCTTAGCCCAATAAGCTATCTGAAATAGGAGCGACGGAAATTGAACAAATGTGATAGAATTTCCCTGAAATCTTATATTAAACAAAATATAAAATGATCTAATCGGGTCTCTGATTGCCCTATCATAGAAGTTTAACAGTGCATTTCACTCGTCATTTCATGCGCTTTGACATGCCGCTTAGCCCAATAAGCTATCTGAAATAGGAGCGACGTAAATTGAACAAATGTGATAGAATTTCCCTGAAATCTTATATTAAACAAAATATAAAATGAGCTAATCGGGTCTCTGATTGCCCTATCATAAAAGTTGAGCAGTGCATTTTACTCGCCATTCCACGCACTTTAAGATGGCGCCTAGCCCAGTACGCTATCTGAAATAGGAGCGACGTAAGTTGAACAAATGTGATAGAATTTCGCTGAATCCTTTTATTAACCATAATGTAAAATGATCTAATCGGATCTCTGTTCGCCCGAGCCTAGAACTTTAATAGCGCATTTTATTCGCCATTTCAAACGCCTTGAGATGCCGCTTTGCCCAATACGCTATCTGAAATAGGAGCGACGTAAATTGAACAAATGTGATAGAATTTCACTGAATTCTTATATTAACCAAAACATAAAATGATCTAATCGGGTCTCTGATTGCCCTAGGATAGAAGTTAAATAGTGCATTTTACTCGCCATTCCGAACGCTTTAAGATGCCGCATAGCCCAGTTCGCTATCTGCAATAGGAGCGACGTAAATTGAACAAATGTGATAGAATTTTGCTGAATTCTTAAATTAACCATAGTACAAAATGATCTAATCGGGTCTCTGTTTGCTCTACCCTAGAAGTTTAATAGTGCATTTCGCTCGCCATTTCATGCGCTTTGAGATGCCGCTTAGCTCAATACGCCATTTGAAATAGGAGCGACGTAAGTTGAACAAATGTGATAGAATTTCGCTGAATTCTTAAATTAACCATAACATAAAATGATCTAATCGGGTCTCTGTTTGCCCTACCCTAGAAGTTTAATAGTGCATTTTGCTCGTCATTTCATGCGCTTTGAGATGCCGCTGAGCCCAATACGCTATTTGAAATAGGAGCGACGTAAATTGAACAAATGTGATAGAATTTCACTGAATTCTTATATTAACCAAAATATAAAATAATCTAATCGGGTCTCTGTTCGCCCTACCATAGAAGTCTAATGGTGCATTTCACTCGCCATTTCATGCGCTTTGCGATGCCGCTTAGCCCAATACGCTATCTGAAATAGGAGCGACGTAAGGTGAACAAATGTGATAGAATTTCGCTGAATTCTTTTATTAACCATAATGTAAAATGATCTGCTCGGGTCTCTGTTCGCCCTAGCCTAGAAGTTTAATAGTGCATTTCACTCGTCATTTCATGCGCTTTGAGATGCCGCTGAGCCCAATAAGCTATTTGTAATAGGAGCGACGCAAATTGAACAAATGTGATAGAATTTCGCTGAATTCTTATATTAACCAAAATATAAAATGATCTAAACGGGTCTCTGATTGCCCTATCATAGAATTTTAATAGTGCATTCTACTCGCCATTCCACCCGCTTTAAGATGCCGCCTAGCCCAGGACGCTATCTGAAATAGGAGCGACGGAAATTGAACAAATGTGATAGAATTTTGCTGAATTCTTAAATTAACCATAATATAAAATGATCTAATCGGGTCTCTGATTGCCCTATCATAGAATTTTAATAGTGCATTTTACTCGCCATTCCACGCGCTTTAAGATGCCGCATAGCCCAGTACGCTATCTGAAATAGGAGCGACGTAAATTGAGCAAATGTGATAGAATTTTGCTGAATTCTTAAATTAACCATAATATCAAATGATCTAATCGGGTCTCTGTTTGCCCTACCCTAGAAGTTTAATAGTGCATTTCACTCGTCACTTCATGCGCTTTGAGGTGCCGCTAAGCCCAATAAGCTATCTGTAATAGGAGCGACGTAAATTTTACAAATGTGATAGAATTAGTTGAATTCTTATATTAACCAATATATAAAATGATCTAATCGGGTCTCTGATTGCCCTATCATAGAAGTTTAATAGTGCATTTTACTCGCCATTCCACGCGCTTTAAGATGCCGCCTAGCCCAGTACGCCATCTGAAATAGGAACGACGTAAGTTGAACAAATGTGATAGAATTACGCTGAATTCTTATATTAACCGTAATATAAAATGATCTAATCGGGTCTCTGTTTGCCTCATCCTAGAAGTATAATAGTGCATTATACTCGCCATTTCATGCGCTTTTAGATTCCGCTTAGCGCAGGACGCTATCTGAAATAGGAACGACGTAAATTGAACAAATGTGATAGAATTTTGCTGAATTCTTAAATTAACCATAATATAAAATGGCCTAATCGGGTCACTGTTTGCCCTACCCTAGAAGTTTAATAGTGCATTTCACTCGTCGTTTCATGCGCTTTGAGATGCCGTTAAGCCCAATAAGCTATCTGTAATAGAAGCGACGTAAATTGAACAAATGTGATAGAATTTCGCTGAATTCTTAAATTAACCATAATATAAAATGATCTAATCGGGTCTCTGTTTGCCCTACCCTAGAAGTTTAATAGTGCATTTCACTCGTCATTTCATGCGCTTTGAGATGCCGCTTAGCCCAATACGCTATCTGCAATAGGAGCGACGTAAATTGAACAAATGTGATAGAATTTCCCTGAAATCTTATATTAAACAAAATATAAAATGATCTAATTGGGTCTCTGATTGCCCTATCATAGAAGTTTAGCAGTGCATTTTACTCGCCATTCCACGCGCTTTAAGATGCCGCCTATCCCAGTACGCTATCTAAATTAGGAGCGACGTAAGTTGAACAAATGTGATAGAATTACGCTGAATTCTTATATTAACCGTAATATAAAATAATCTAATCGGGTCTCTGTTTGCCTTATCCTAGAAGTTTAGTATTGCATTTTACTCGCCATTTCATGCGCTTTGAGATACCGCTTAGCCCAATACGCTATCTGAAATAGGAGCGACGTAAATTGAGCAAATGTGATAGAATTTTGCTGAATTCTTAAATTAACCATAATATAAAATGATCTACTCGCGTCACTGTTTACCCTACCCGAGAAGGTTAATAGTGAATTTCACTCGTCATTCCATGCGCTTTGAGATGCCGCTAAGCCCAGTAAGCTATCTGTAATAGGAGCGACGTAAATTGAACGAATGTGATAGAATTTCGTTGAATTCTTATATTAACCAAAATATAAAATGATCTAATCGGGTCTCTGATTGCCCTATCATAGAAGTTTAGTAGTGCATGTTACTCACCATTCCACGCGCTTTAAGATGCCGCCTAGCCCAGTACGCTATCTGAAATAGGAGCGACGTAAATTGAACAAATGTGATAGAATTTCCCTGAAATCTTATATTAAACAAAATATAAAATCAGCTAATCGGGTCTCTGATTGCCCTATCATAAAAGTTGAGCAGTGCATTTTACTCGCCATTCCACGCACTTTAAGATGGCGCCTAGCCCAGTACGCTATCTGAAATATGAGCGACGTAAGATGAACAAATGTGATAGAATTTCGCTGAATTCTTTTATTAACCATAATGTAAAATGATCTAATCGGATCTCTGTTCGCCCGAGCCTAGAACTTTAATAGCGCATTTTATTCGCCATTTCAAACGCCTTGAGATGCCGCTTTGCCCAATACGCTATCTGAAATAGGAGCGACGTAAATTGAACAAATGTGATAGAATTTCACTGAATTCTTATATTAACCAAAACATAAAATGATCTAATCGGGTCTCTGATTGCCCTAGGATAGAAGTTAAATAGTGCATTTTACTCGCCATTCCGAACGCTTTAAGATGCCGCATAGCCCAGTTCGCTATCTGCAATAGGAGCGACGTAAATTGAACAAATGTGATAGAATTTTGCTGAATTCTTAAATTAACCATAGTACAAAATGATCTAATCGGGTCTCTGTTTGCTCTACCCTAGAAGTTTAATAGTGCATTTCGCTCGCCATTTCATGCGCTTTGAGATGCCGCTTAGCTCAATACGCTATTTGAAATAGGAGCGACGTAAGTTGAACAAATGTGATAGAATTTCGCTGAATTCTTAAATTAACCATAACATAAAATGATCTAATCGGGTCTCTGTTTGCCCTACCCTAGAAGTTTAATAGTGCATTTTGCTCGTCATTTCATGCGCTTTGAGATGCCGCTGAGCCCAATACGCTATTTGAAATAGGAGCGACGTAAATTGAACAAATGTGATAGAATTTCACTGAATTCTTATATTAACCAAAATATAAAATGATCTAATCGGGTCTCTGTTCGCCCTACCATAGAAGTCTAATGGTGCATTTCACTCGCCATTTCATGCGCTTTGCGATGCCGCTTAGCCCAATACGCTATCTGAAATAGGAGCGACGTAAGTTGAACAAATGTGATAGAATTTCGCTGAATTCTTTTATTAACCATAATGTGAAATGATCTGCTCGTGTCTCTGTTCGCCCTAGCCTAGAAGTTTAATAGTGCATTTCACTCGTCATTTCATGCGCTTTGAGATGACGCTGAGCCCAATAAGCTATTTGTAATAGGAGCGACGCAAATTGAACAAATGTGATAGAATTTTGCTGAATTCTTAATTTAACCATAATATAAAATGATCTAATCGGGTCTCTGATTGCCCTATCATAGAAGTTTAGCAGTGCATTTTACTCGCCATTTCATGCGCTTTGAGATACCGCTTAGCCCAATACGCTATCTGAAATAGGAGCGACGTAAATTGAGCAAATGTGATAGAATTTTGCTGAATTCTTAAATTAACCATAATATAAAATAATCTAATCGCATCACTGTTTACCCTACCCTAGAAGGTTAATAGTGCATTTCACTCGTCATTCCATGCGCTTTGAGATGCCGCTAAGCCCAATAAGCTATCTGTAATAGGAGCGACGTAAATTGAACAAATGTGATAGAATTTCCCTGAAATCTTATATTAAACAAAATATAAAATGATCTAATCGGGTCTCTGATTGCCCTATCATAGAAGTTTAACAGTGCATTTCACTCGTCATTTCATGCGCTTTGACATGCCGCTTAGCCCAATAAGCTATCTGAAATAGGAGCGACGTAAATTGAACAAATGTGATAGAATTTCCCTGAAATCTTATATTAAAGAAAATATAAAATGAGCTAATCGGGTCTCTGATTGCCCTATCATAAAAGTGGAGCAGTGCATTTTACTCGCCATTCCACGCACTTTAAGATGGCGCCTATCCCAGTACGCTATCTGAAATAGGAGCGACGTAAATTGAACAAATGTGATAGAATTTCGCTGAATTCTTAAATTAACTATAATATAAAATGATCTAATCGGGTCACTGATTGCCCTACCCTAGAAGTTTAATAGTGCATTTTGCTCGCCATTTCATGCGCTTTGAGATGCCGCTTAGCCCAATACGCTATCTGAAATATGAGCGACGTAAATTGAACAAATGTGATAGAATTTCGCTGAATTCTTATATTAACCAAAATATAAAATGATCTAACCGGGTCTCTGTTTGCCTTATCCTAGAAGTTTAGTATTGCATTTTACTCGCCATTTCATGCGCTTTGAGATGCCGCTTAGTGCAATACGCTATCTGAAATATGAGCGACGTAAATTGAACAAATGTGATAGAATTTCGCTGAATTCTTGTATTAACCAAAATGTAAAATGATCTAATCGGGTCTCTGTTTGCCCTACCCTGGAAGTTTAATAGTGCATTTCACTCGTCATTTCATGCGCTTTGAGATGCCGCTAAGCACAATAAGCTATCTGAAATACGAGCGACGTAAATAGAACAATTGTGATAGAATTTCGCTGAATTCTTATATTAACCAAAATATAAAATGATCTAATCGGGTCTCTGATTGCCCTATCATAGAAGATTAATAGTGCATTTTACTCGCCACTCCACGCGCTTTAGGGTGCCGCCTAGCCCAGTATGCTATCCGAAATAGGAGCGACGTACATTGAACAAATGTGATAGAATTTCCCTGAAATCTTATATTAAACAAAATATAAAATGATCTAATCGGGTCTCTGATCGCCCTATCATAGAAGATTAATAGTGCATTCTACTCGCCATTCCACGCCCTTTAAGATGCCGCCTAGCCCAGTATGCTGTCTGAAATAGGAGCGACGTAAATTGAACAAATGTGATAAAATTTTGCTGACATCTTGAATTAACCATAATATAAAATGATTTAATCGGGTATCTGTTTGCCCTACCCTAGAAGTTTAATAGTGCATTTTACTCGCCATTTCATGCGCCTTCAGATGCCGCTTAGCCCAATACGCTATCTGAAATAGGAGCGACGTAAATTGAACAAATGTGATAGAATTTCGCTGAGTTCTTAAATTAACCATAATATAAAATGATCTAATCGGGTCTCTGTTTGACCTACCCTAGAAGTTTAAAAGTGCATTTTACTCGCCATTTCATGTGCTTTGAGATGCCGCATAGCCCAATACGCTATCTGGAATAGGAGCGACGTGAATTGAACAAATGTGATAGAATTTCCCTGAATTCTTATATTAACCTTAATGTAAAATGATCTAATCGGGTCTCTGTTCGCCCTACCATAGAAGTCTAATAGTGCATTTCACTCGCCATTCCACGCGCTTTAAGATGCCGCCGAGCCCAGTACGGTATCTGAAATAGGAGCGACGTAAATTGAACAAATGTGATAGAATTTTGCTGAATTCTTAAATTAACCATAATATAAAATGATCTAATCGGGTCTCTGTACGCCCTACCATAGAAATCTAATAGTGCATTTTACTCGCCATTTCATGCGCTTTGAGATGCCGCTTAGCCCAATACGCTATCTGAAATAGGAGCGACGTAAGTTGAACAAATGTGATAGAATTTCGCTGAATTCTTTTATTAACCATAATGTAAAATGATCTGATCGGGTCTCTGTTCGCCCTAGCCTAGAAGTTTAAGAGTGCATTTTATTCGCCATTTCATGCGCTTTGAGATGCCGCTTAGCCGAATACGCTATCTGAAATAGGAGCGACGTAAATTGAACAAATGCGATAGAATTTCCCTGAAATCTTATATTAAACAAAATATAAAATGATCTAATCGGGTCTCCGATTGCCCTATCATAGAACTTTAGTAGTGCATTTTACTCGCCATTCCACGCGCTTTATGATGCCGCCTAGCCCAGTACGGTATCTGAAATAGGAGCTACGTAAGTTGAACAAATGTGATAGAATTACGCTGGATTCTTATATTAACCGTAATATAAAATGATGTAATCGGGCCTCTGTTTGCCCTATCATAGAAGTTTGATAGTGCATTATACTTGCCATTTCATGTGCTTTAAGCTGCCGCATAGCCCAATACGCTATCTGGAATAGGAGCGACGTAAATTGAACAAATGTGATAGAATTTCCCTGAATTCTTATATTAACCTTAATGTAAAATAATGTAATCGGGCCTCTGTTTGTCCTATCATAGAAGTTTAACAGTGCATTTTACTCGCCATTTCATGCGCTTTGAGATGCCGCATAGCACAATACGCTATCTGAAATAGGAGCGACGTAAATTGAACAAATGTGATAGAATTTCGCTGAATTCTTATATTCACCAAAATATAAAATGATCTACTCGGGTCTCTGATTGCCCTATCGTAGAAGTTTAATAGTGCATTTTACTCGCCATTCCACGCGCTTTAAGATGCCGCCTAGCCCAGTACGCTATCTGAAATACGAGCGACGTAAATTGAACAAATGTGATAGAATTTTGCTGAATTCTTAAATTAACCATAATATAAAATGATCTAATCGGGTCTCTGTTCGCCCTACCATAGAAGTTTAGTAGTGCACTATACTCGCCATTCCACGCGCTTCAAGATGCCGCCTAGCCCAGTACGCTATCTGAAATAGGAGCGACGTAAATTGAACAGATGTGATAAAATTTAGCTGACATCTTAAATTAACCATAATAACAAATGATCTAATCGGGTCTCTGTTTGCCCAACCCTAGAAGTTTAATAGTGCATTTTACTCGCCATTTCATGCGCCTTGAAATGCCTCTTAGCCCAATACGCTATCTGAGATAGGAGCGACGTAAATTGAACAAATGTGATAGAATTTCCCTGAAATCTTATATTAAACAAAATATAAAATGATCTACTCGGGTCACTGATTGCCCTATCACAGAAGTTTAATAGTGCGTTTTACTCGCCATTCCACGCGCTTTAAGTTGCCGCCTAGCCCAGTACGCTATCTGAAATAGGAGCGACGTAAATTGAACAAATGTGATAGAATTTTGCTGAAATCTTAAATTAACCATAATATAAAATGATCTAATCGGGTCTCTGCTTGCCCTACCCTAGAAGTTTAATAGTGCATGTTAGTCGCCATTTCATGCGCTTTGAGATGCCGCTTCGCCCAATACGCTATCTGAAATGGGAGCGACGTAAATTGAACAAATGTGATAGAATTTCGCTGAAATCTTATATTAAACAAAATATAAAATGATCTAATCGGGTCTCTGATTGCCCTATCATAGAAGATTAGTAGTGCATTTTACTCGCCATTCCACGCGCTTTAAGATGCCGCCTAGCCCAGTACGCTATCTGAAATATGAGCGACGTAAGTTGAACAAATGTGATAGAATTTCCCTGAAATCTTATATTAAACAAAATATAAAATCAGCTAATCGGGTCTCTGATTGCCCTATCATAAAAGTTGAGCAGTGCATTTTACTCGCCATTCCACGCACTTTAAGATGGCGCCTAGCCCAGTACGGTATCTGAAATAGGAGCGACGTAAGATGAACAAATGTGATAGAATTTCGCTGAATTCTTTTATTAACCATAATGTAAAATGATCTAATCGGATCTCTGTTCGCCCGAGCCTAGAACTTTAATAGCGCATTTTATTCGCCATTTCAAACGCCTTGAGATGCCGCTTTGCCCAATACGCTATCTGAAATAGGAGCGACGTAAATTGAACAAATGTGATAGAATTTCACTGAATTCTTATATTAACCAAAACATAAAATGATCTAATCGGGTCTCTGATTGCCCTAGGATAGAAGTTAAATAGTGCATTTTACTCGCCATTCCGAACGCTTTAAGATGCCGCATAGCCCAGTTCGCTATCTGCAATAGGAGCGACGTAAATTGAACAAATGTGATAGAATTTTGCTGAATTCTTAAATTAACCATAGTACAAAATGATCTAATCGGGTCTCTGTTTGCTCTACCCTAGAAGTTTAATAGTGCATTTCGCTCGCCATTTCATGCGCTTTGAGATGCCGCTTAGCTCAATACGCTATTTGAAATAGGAGCGACGTAAGTTGAACAAATGTGATAGAATTTCGCTGAATTCTTAAATTAACCATAACATAAAATGATCTAATCGGGTCTCTGTTTGCCCTACCCTAGAAGTTTAATAGTGCATTTTGCTCGTCATTTCATGCGCTTTGAGATGCCGCTGAGCCCAATACGCTATTTGAAATAGGAGCGACGTAAATTGAACAAATGTGATAGAATTTCACTGAATTCTTATATTAACCAAAATATAAAATGATCTAATCGGGTCTCTGTTCGCCCTACCATAGAAGTCTAATGGTGCATTTCACTCGCCATTTCATGCGCTTTGCGATGCCGCTTAGCCCAATACGCTATCTGAAATAGGAGCGACGTAAGTTGAACAAATGTGATAGAATTTCGCTGAATTCTTTTATTAACCATAATGTGAAATGATCTGCTCGTGTCTCTGTTCGCCCTAGCCTAGAAGTTTAATAGTGCATTTCACTCGTCATTTCATGCGCTTTGAGATGACGCTGAGCCCAATAAGCTATTTGTAATAGGAGCGACGCAAATTGAACAAATGTGATAGAATTTTGCTGAATTCTTAATTTAACCATAATATAAAATGATCTAATCGGGTCTCTGATTGCCCTATCATAGAAGTTTAGCAGTGCATTTTACTCGCCATTTCATGCGCTTTGAGATACCGCTTAGCCCAATACGCTATCTGAAATAGGAGCGACGTAAATTGAGCAAATGTGATAGAATTTTGCTGAATTCTTAAATTAACCATAATATAAAATGATCTAATCGCATCACTGTTTACCCTACCCTAGAAGGTTAATAGTGCATTTCACTCGTCATTCCATGCGCTTTGAGATGCCGCTAAGCCCAATAAGCTATCTGTAATAGGAGCGACGTAAATTGAACAAATGTGATAGAATTTCCCTGAAATCTTATATTAAACAAAATATAAAATGATCTAATCGGGTCTCTGATTGCCCTATCATAGAAGTTTAACAGTGCATTTCACTCGTCATTTCATGCGCTTTGACATGCCGCTTAGCCCAATAAGCTATCTGAAATAGGAGCGACGTAAATTGAACAAATGTGATAGAATTTCCCTGAAATCTTATATTAAAGAAAATATAAAATGAGCTAATCGGGTCTCTGATTGCCCTATCATAAAAGTGGAGCAGTGCATTTTACTCGCCATTCCACGCACTTTAAGATGGCGCCTATCCCAGTACGCTATCTGAAATAGGAGCGACGTAAATTGAACAAATGTGATAGAATTTCGCTGAATTCTTAAATTAACTATAATATAAAATGATCTAATCGGGTCACTGATTGCCCTACCCTAGAAGTTTAATAGTGCATTTTGCTCGCCATTTCATGCGCTTTGAGATGCCGCTTAGCCCAATACGCTATCTGAAATATGAGCGACGTAAATTGAACAAATGTGATAGAATTTCGCTGAATTCTTATATTAACCAAAATATAAAATGATCTAACCGGGTCTCTGTTTGCCTTATCCTAGAAGTTTAGTATTGCATTTTACTCGCCATTTCATGCGCTATGAGATGCCGCTTAGTGCAATACGCTATCTGAAATATGAGCGACGTAAATTGAACAAATGTGATAGAATTTCGCTGAATTCTTGTATTAACCAAAATGTAAAATGATCTAATCGGGTCTCTGTTTGCCCTACCCTGGAAGTTTAATAGTGCATTTCACTCGTCATTTCATGCGCTTTGAGATGCCGCTAAGCACAATAAGCTATCTGAAATACGAGCGACGTAAATAGAACAATTGTGATAGAATTTCGCTGAATTCTTATATTAACCAAAATATAAAATGATCTAATCGGGTCTCTGATTGCCCTATCATAGAAGATTAATAGTGCATTTTACTCGCCACTCCACGCGCTTTAGGGTGCCGCCTAGCCCAGTATGCTATCCGAAATAGGAGCGACGTACATTGAACAAATGTGATAGAATTTCCCTGAAATCTTATATTAAACAAAATATAAAATGATCTAATCGGGTCTCTGATCGCCCTATCATAGAAGATTAATAGTGCATTCTACTCGCCATTCCACGCCCTTTAAGATGCCGCCTAGCCCAGTATGCTGTCTGAAATAGGAGCGACGTAAATTGAACAAATGTGATAAAATTTTGCTGACATCTTGAATTAACCATAATATAAAATGATTTAATCGGGTATCTGTTTGCCCTACCCTAGAAGTTTAATAGTGCATTTTACTCGCCATTTCATGCGCCTTCAGATGCCGCTTAGCCCAATACGCTATCTGAAATAGGAGCGACGTAAATTGAACAAATGTGATAGAATTTCGCTGAGTTCTTAAATTAACCATAATATAAAATGATCTAATCGGGTCTCTGTTTGACCTACCCTAGAAGTTTAAAAGTGCATTTTACTCGCCATTTCATGTGCTTTGAGATGCCGCATAGCCCAATACGCTATCTGGAATAGGAGCGACGTGAATTGAACAAATGTGATAGAATTTCCCTGAATTCTTATATTAACCTTAATGTAAAATGATCTAATCGGGTCTCTGTTCGCCCTACCATAGAAGTCTAATAGTGCATTTCACTCGCCATTCCACGCGCTTTAAGATGCCGCCGAGCCCAGTACGGTATCTGAAATAGGAGCGACGTAAATTGAACAAATGTGATAGAATTTTGCTGAATTCTTAAATTAACCATAATATAAAATGATCTAATCGGGTCTCTGTACGCCCTACCATAGAAATCTAATAGTGCATTTTACTCGCCATTTCATGCGCTTTGAGATGCCGCTTAGCCCAATACGCTATCTGAAATAGGAGCGACGTAAGTTGAACAAATGTGATAGAATTTCGCTGAATTCTTTTATTAACCATAATGTAAAATGATCTGATCGGGTCTCTGTTCGCCCTAGCCTAGAAGTTTAAGAGTGCATTTTATTCGCCATTTCATGCGCTTTGAGATGCCGCTTAGCCGAATACGCTATCTGAAATAGGAGCGACGTAAATTGAACAAATGCGATAGAATTTCCCTGAAATCTTATATTAAACAAAATATAAAATGATCTAATCGGGTCTCCGATTGCCCTATCATAGAACTTTAGTAGTGCATTTTACTCGCCATTCCACGCGCTTTATGATGCCGCCTAGCCCAGTACGGTATCTGAAATAGGAGCTACGTAAGTTGAACAAATGTGATAGAATTACGCTGGATTCTTATATTAACCGTAATATAAAATGATGTAATCGGGCCTCTGTTTGCCCTATCATAGAAGTTTGATAGTGCATTATACTTGCCATTTCATGTGCTTTAAGCTGCCGCATAGCCCAATACGCTATCTGGAATAGGAGCGACGTAAATTGAACAAATGTGATAGAATTTCCCTGAATTCTTATATTAACCTTAATGTAAAATAATGTAATCGGGCCTCTGTTTGTCCTATCATAGAAGTTTAACAGTGCATTTTACTCGCCATTTCATGCGCTTTGAGATGCCGCATAGCACAATACGCTATCTGAAATAGGAGCGACGTAAATTGAACAAATGTGATAGAATTTCGCTGAATTCTTATATTCACCAAAATATAAAATGATCTACTCGGGTCTCTGATTGCCCTATCGTAGAAGTTTAATAGTGCATTTTACTCGCCATTCCACGCGCTTTAAGATGCCGCCTAGCCCAGTACGCTATCTGAAATACGAGCGACGTAAATTGAACAAATGTGATAGAATTTTGCTGAATTCTTAAATTAACCATAATATAAAATGATCTAATCGGGTCTCTGTTCGCCCTACCATAGAAGTTTAGTAGTGCACTATACTCGCCATTCCACGCGCTTCAAGATGCCGCCTAGCCCAGTACGCTATCTGAAATAGGAGCGACGTAAATTGAACAGATGTGATAAAATTTAGCTGACATCTTAAATTAACCATAATAACAAATGATCTAATCGGGTCTCTGTTTGCCCAACCCTAGAAGTTTAATAGTGCATTTTACTCGCCATTTCATGCGCCTTGAAATGCCTCTTAGCCCAATACGCTATCTGAGATAGGAGCGACGTAAATTGAACAAATGTGATAGAATTTCCCTGAAATCTTATATTAAACAAAATATAAAATGATCTACTCGGGTCACTGATTGCCCTATCACAGAAGTTTAATAGTGCGTTTTACTCGCCATTCCACGCGCTTTAAGTTGCCGCCTAGCCCAGTACGCTATCTGAAATAGGAGCGACGTAAATTGAACAAATGTGATAGAATTTTGCTGAAATCTTAAATTAACCATAATATAAAATGATCTAATCGGGTCTCTGCTTGCCCTACCCTAGAAGTTTAATAGTGCATGTTAGTCGCCATTTCATGCGCTTTGAGATGCCGCTTCGCCCAATACGCTATCTGAAATGGGAGCGACGTAAATTGAACAAATGTGATAGAATTTCGCTGAAATCTTATATTAAACAAAATATAAAATGATCTAATCGGGTCTCTGATTGCCCTATCATAGAAGATTAGTAGTGCATTTTACTCGCCATTCCACGCGCTTTAAGATGCCGCCTAGCCCAGTACGCTATCTGAAATATGAGCGACGTAAGTTGAACAAATGTGATAGAATTACGCTGCATTCTTATATTAACCGTAATATAAAATGATGTAATCGGGCCTCTGTTTGCCTTACCCTAGAAGTTTAATAGTGCATTATACTCGCCATTTCATGCGCTTCGAGATGCCGCTTAGCCCAATACGCTATCTGAAATAGGAGCGACATAAATTGAACAAATGTGATAGAATTTTGTTGAATTCTTAAATTAACCATAATATAAAATGATCTAATCGAGTCTCTGCTTGACCTACCCTAGAAGTTTAATAGTGCATTTTACTCGTCATTTCATGCGCTTTGAGATGCCGCTTTGCCCAATACGCTATCTGAAATAGGAGCGACGTAAATTGAACGAATGTGATAGAATTTCGCTCAATTCTTAAATTAACCATAATATAAAATGATCTAATCGGGTCTCTGTTTGCCGTACCCTAGAGCTTTAATAGTGCATTTTACTCGTCATTTCATGCGCTTTGAAATGCCGCTTAGCCTAATACGCTATCTGAAATAGGAGCGATATAAGTTGAACAAATGTGACAGAATTTCGCTGAACTCTTTTATCAACCATAATGTAAAATGATCTAATCGGATCTCTGTTCGCCCTAGCCTAGAACTTTAATAGTGCATTTTATTCGCCATTTCATACGCTTTGAGATGCCGCTTAGCCGAATACGCTATCTGAAATAGGAGCGACGTAAATTGAACAAATGCGATAGAATTTCCCTGAAATCTTATATTAACCTTAATGTAAAATGATCTAGTCGGGTCTCTGTTCGCCCTACCATAGAAGTCTAATAGTGCATTTCACTCGCCATTCCACGCACTTTAAGATGCCGCCGAGCCCAGTACGGTATCTGAAATAGGAGCGACGTAAATGGAACAAATGTGATAGAATTTTGCTGAATTCTTAAATTAACCATAATATAAAATGATCTAATCGGGTCTCTGTACGCCCTACCATAGAAATCTAATAGTGCATTTTACTCGCCATTTCATGCGCTTTGAAATGCCGCTTAGCCCAATACGCTATCTGAAATAGGAGCGACGTAAGTTGAACAAATGTGATAGAATTTCGCTGAATTCTTTTATTAACCATAATGTAAAATGATCTGATCGGGTCTCTGTTCGCCCTAGCCTAGAAGTTTAAGAGTGCATTTTATTCGCCATTTCATGCGCTTTGAGATGCCGCATAGCCGAATACGCTATCTGAAATAGGAGCGACGTAAATTGAACAAATGCGATTGAATTTCCCCGAAATCTTATATTAAACAAAATATAAAATGATCTAATCGGGTCTCTGATTTCCCTATCATAGAAGTTTAGTAGTGCATTTTACTCGCCATTCCACGCGCTTTATGATGCCGCCTAGCCCAGTACGGTATCTGAAATAGGAGCTACGTAAGTTGAACAAATGTGATAGAATTACGCTGAATTCTTATATTATCCGTAATATAAAATGATCTAATCGGGTCTCTGTTTGCCTTATCCTAGAAGTTTAATAGTGCATTTTACTCGCCATTTCATGCGCTTTGAGATGCCGCTTAGCCCAATACGCTATCTGAAATAGGAGCGACGTAAATTGAACAAATGTGATCGAATTTCGCTGAATTCTTAAATTAACCATAATATAAAATGATCTAATCGGGTCTCTGTTCGCCCTGCCATAGAAGTCTAATAGTGCATTTTACTCGCCATTTCATGCTCTTTGAGATGCCGCCTAGCCCAATACGCTATCTGAAATACGAGCGACGTAAGTTGAACAAATGTGATAGAATTCCGCTGAATTCTTTTATTAACCATAATGTAAAATGATCTAATCGGGTCTCTGTTTGACCTACCCTAGAAGTTTAATAGTGCATTTTACTCGCCATTTCATGTGCTTTGAGATGCCGCATAGCCCAATACGCTATCTGGAATAGGAGCGACGAAAAGTGATCAAATGTGATAGAATTTCCCTGAATTCTTATATTAACCTTAATGTAAAATGATCTAATCGGGTCTCTGTTCGCCCTACCATAGAAGTCTAATAGTGCATTTCACTCGCCATTTCATGCGCTTTGAGATGCCGCTTAGCCCAATATGCTATCTGAAATAGGAGCGACGTAAATTGAACAAATGTGATAGAATTTCGCTGAATTCTTATATTAACCAAAATATAAAATGATCTAATCGGGTCTCTGATTGCCCTATCCTAGAAGCTTAATATTGCATTTTACTCGCCATTTCATGCGCTTTGAGCTGCCGCTTAGCCCAATACGCTATCTGAAATAGGAGCGACGTAAGTTGAAAAATTGTGATAGAATATCGCTGAATTCTTTTATGAACCATAATGTAAAATGATCTAATCGGGTCTCTGTTCTCCCTAGCCTAGAAGTTTAATAGTACATTTTATTCTCCATTTCATGCGCTTTGAGATGCCGCTTAGCCCAATACGCTATCTGAAATAGGAGCCACGTAAATTGAACAAATGCGATAGAATTTCCCTGAAATCTTATATTAAACAAAATATAAAATGATCTAATCGGGTCTCTGATTGCCCTATCATAGAAGTTTAGTAGTGCATTTTACTCGCCATACCACGCGCTTTATGATGCCGCCTAGCCCAGTACGGTATCTGAAATAGGAGCTACGTAGGTTGAACAAATGTGATAGAATTACGCTGAATTCTTATATTAACCGTAATATAAAATGATCTAATCGGGTCTCTGTTTGCCTTATCCTAGAAGTTTAATAGTGCATTTTACTCGCCATTTCATGCGCTTTGAGATGCCGCTTAGCCCAATACGCTATCGGGAATCGGAGCGACGTAAATTGAACAAATGAGATAGAATTTCCCTGAATTCTTATATTAACCTTAATGTAAAATGATCTAATCGGGTCTCTGTTCGCCCTACCATAGAAGTCTAATAGTGCATTTCACTCGCCATTTCATGCGCTTTGAAATGCCGCTTAGCACAATACGCTATTTGAAATAGGGGCGACGTAAATTGAACAAATGTGATAGAATCACGCTGAATTCTTAAATTAACCATAATATAAAATGATCTAATCGGGTTACTGTTTGCCTTACCCTAGAAGTTTAATAGCGCATTTTACACGCCATATCATGCGCTTTGAGATGCCGCTTAGCCCAATACCCTATCTGAAATAGGAGCGACGTAAATTGAACAAGTGTGATAGAATTTCGTTGAATTCTTAAATTAACCATAATATACAATGATCTAATAGGGTCTCTGTTCGCCATAGCCTAGAAGTTTAAGAGTGCATTTTACTCGCCCTGCCACGCGCTTTATGATGCCGCCTAGCCCAGTACGCTATTTTAAATAGGAGCGACGTAAGTTTAACAAATGTGATAGAATTACGCTGAATTCTTATATTATCCGTAATATAAAATGATCTAATCGGTTCTCTGTTTGCCTTATCCTAGAAGTTTAATAGTACATCTTACTCGCCATTTCATGCGCTTTGAGATGCCGCTTAGCCCAATACGCTATCTGAAATAGGAGCGACGTAATTTGAACAAATGTGATAGAATTTCGCTTTATTCTTATATTAACCAAAATATAAAATGATCTAATCGGGTCTCTGATTGCCCTATCATTGAAGTTTAATAGCGCATTTCACTCGCCATTCCACGCGCTTTAAGATGCCTCCTAGCGCAGTACGCTATCTTAAATAGGAGCGACGTAAATTGAGCAAATGTGATAGAATTTTGCTGAATTCTTAAATTAACCATAATACAAAATGATCCAATCGGGTCTCTGTTTGCTCTACTCTAGAAGTATAAGAGTGCATTTTACTCGGCATTTCCTGCGCTTTGAGATGCCGCTTAGCGCAATTCGTTACCTGAAATATGAGCGACGCAAATTGAACAAATGTGATAGAATTTCCCTGAAATCTTATATTAAACAAAATATAAAATGATCTAATCGGGTCTCTGATTGCCCTATCATAGAAATTTAGGAGTGCATTTTACTCGCCATTTCATACGCTTTGAGATGCCGCTTAGCACTATACGCTATCTGAAATATGAGCGACGTAAATTGAACAAGTGTGATAGAATTACGCTGAATTCTTTTATTAACCGTAATATAAAATGATCTAATCGGGTCTCTGTTTGCCTTATCCTAGAAGTTTAACAGTGCATTTTACTCGCCATTTCATGCGCTTTGAGATGCCGCTTAGCCCAATACGCTATCTGAAATAGGAGCGACGTAAATTGAACAAATGTGATAGAATTTCGCAGAATTCTTAAATTAACCATAATATAAAATGATCTAATCGGGTCTCTGTTCGCCCTACCATAGAAGTCTAATAATGCATTTCACTCGCCATTCCACGCGCTTTAAGATGCCGCCGAGCCCAGTACGGTATCTGAAATAGTAGCGACGTAAATTGAACAAATGTGATTGAATTTTGCTGAATTCTTAAATTAACCATAATATAAAATGATCTAATCGGGTCTCTGTACGCCCTACCATAGAAATCTAATAGTGCATATTACTCGCCATTTCATGCGCTTTGAGATGCCGCTTAGCCCAATACGCTATCTGAAATAGGAGCGACGTAAGTTGAACAAATGTGATAGAATTTCGCTGAATTCTTTTATTAACCATAATGTAAAATGATCTGATCGGGTCTCTGTTCGCCATAGCCTAGAAGTTTTAGAGTGCATTTTATTCGCCATTTCATGCGCTTTGAGATGCCGCTTAGCCGAATACGCTATCTGAAATAGGAGCGACGTAAATTGAACAAATGCGGTAGAATTTCCCTGAAATCTTATATTAAACAAAATATAAAATGATCTAATCGGGTCTCTGATTGCCCTATCATATAAGTTTAGTAGTGCATTTTACTCGCCATTCCACGCGCTTTATGATGCCGCCTAGCCCAGTACGGTATCTGAAATAGGAGCTACGTAAGTTGAACAAATGTGATAGAATTACGCTGAATTCTTATATTAACCGTAATATAAAATGATGTAATCGGGCCTCTGTTTACCCTATCATAGAAGTTTGATAGTGCATTTTACTTACCATTTCATGTGCTTTAAGCTGCCGCATAGCCCAATACGCTATCGGGAATAGGAGCGACGTAAATTGAACAAATGTGATAGAATTTCCCTGAATTCTTATATTAACCTTAATGTAAAATGATCTAATCGGGTCTCTGTTCGCCCTACCATAGAAGTCTAATAGTGCATTTCACTCGCCATTTCATGCGCTTTGAGATGCCGCTTAGCACAATACGCTATCTGAAATAGGGGCGACGTAAATTGAACAAATGTGATAGAATTACGCTGAATTCTTAAATTAACCATAATATAAAATGATCTAATCGGGTCACTGTTTGCCTTACCCTAGAAGATTAATAGCGCATTTTACTCGCCATTTCATGCGCTTTGAGATGCCGCTTAGCCCAATACCCTATCTGAAATAGGAGCGACGTAAATTGAACAAGTGTGATAGAATTTCGTTGAATTCTTAAATTAACCATAATATACAATGATCTAATAGGGTCTCTGTTCGCCCTAGCCTAGAAGTTTAAGAGTGCATTTTACTCGCCATTTCCTGCGCTTTGAGATGCCGCTTAGCGCAATACGCTACCTGAAATATGAGCGACGCAAATTGAACAAATGTGATAGAATTTCCCTGAAATCTTATATTAAACAAAATATAAAATGATCTCATCGGGTATCTGATTGCCCTATCATAGAAATTTAGGAGTGCATTTTACTCGCCATTTCATACGCTTTGAGATGCCGCTTAGCACTATACGCTATCTGAAATATGAGCGACGTAAATTGAACAAATGTGATAGAATTTGGCTGAATTCTTATATTAACCATAGTACAAAATGATCTAATCGGGTCTCTGTTTGCTCTACCCTAGAAGTTTAATAGTGCATTTCGCTCGCCATTTCATGCGCTTTGAGATGCCGCTTAGCTCAATACGCCATTTGAAATAGGAGCGACGTAAGTTGAACAAATGTGATAGAATTTCGCTGAATTCTTAAATTAACCATAACATAAAATGATCTAATCGGGTCTCTGTTTGCACTACTCTAGAAGTTTAATAGTGCATTTTGCTCGTCATTTCATGCGCTTTGAGATGCCGCTGAGCCCAATACGCTATTTGAAATAGGAGCGACGTAAATTGAACAAATGTGATAGAATTTCACTGAATTCTTATATTAACCAAAATATAAAATAATCTAATCGGGTCTCTGTTCGCCCTACCATAGAAGTCTAATGGTGCATTTCACTCGCCATTTCATGCGCTTTGCGATGCCGCTTAGCCCAATACGCTATCTGAAATAGGAGCGACGTAAGGTGAACAAATGTGATAGAATTTCGCTGAATTCTTTTATTAACCATAATGTAAAATGATCTGCTCGGGTCTCTGTTCGCCCTAGCCTAGAAGTTTAATAGTGCATTTCACTCGTCATTTCATGCGCTTTGAGATGCCGCTGAGCACAATAAGCTATTTGTAATAGGAGCGACGCAAATTGAACAAATGTGATAGAATTTCGCTGAATTCTTATATTAACCAAAATATAAAATGATCTAATCGGGTCTCTGATTGCCCTATCATAGAATTTTAATAGTGCATTCTACTCGCCATTCCACCCGCTTTAAGATGCCGCCTAGCCCAGGACGCTATCTGAAATAGGAGCGACGGAAATTGAACAAATGTGATAGAATTTTGCTGAATTCTTAAATTAACCATAATATAAAATGATCTAATCGGGTCTCTGATTGCCCTATCATAGAATTTTAATAGTGCATTTTACTCGCCATTCCACGCGCTTTAAGATGCCGCATAGCCCAGTACGCTATCTGAAATAGGAGCGACGTAAATTGAGCAAATGTGATAGAATTTTGCTGAATTCTTAAATTAACCATAATATCAAATGATCTAATCGGGTCTCTGTTTGCCCTACCCTAGAAGTTTAATAGTGCATTTCACTCGTCACTTCATGCGCTTTGAGGTGCCGCTAAGCCCAATAAGCTATCTGTAATAGGAGCGACGTAAATTTTACAAATGTGATAGAATTAGTTGAATTCTTATATTAACCAATATATAAAATGATCTAATCGGGTCTCTGATTGCCCTATCATAGAAGTTTAATAGTGCATTTTACTCGCCATTCCACGCGCTTTAAGATGCCGCCTAGCCCAGTACGCCATCTGAAATAGGAACGACGTAAGTTGAACAAATGTGATAGAATTACGCTGAATTCTTATATTAACCGTAATATAAAATGATCTAATCGGGTCTCTGTTTGCCTCATCCTAGAAGTATAATAGTGCATTATACTCGCCATTTCATGCGCTTTTAGATTCCGCTTAGCGCAGGACGCTATCTGAAATAGGAACGACGTAAATTGAACAAATGTGATAGAATTTTGCTGAATTCTTAAATTAACCATAATATAAAATGGCCTAATCGGGTCACTGTTTGCCCTACCCTAGAAGTTTAATAGTGCATTTCACTCATCGTTTCATGCGCTTTGAGATGCCGTTAAGCCCAATAAGCTATCTGTAATAGAAGCGACGTAAATTGAACAAATGTGATAGAATTTCGCTGAATTCTTAAATTAACCATAATATAAAATGATCTGCTCGGGTCTCTGTTCGCCCTAGCCTAGAAGTTTAATAGTGCATTTCACTCGTCATTTCATGCGCTTTGAGATGCCGCTGAGCCCAGTAAGCTATTTGTAATAGGAGCGACGCAAATTGAACAAATGTGATAGAATTTCGCTGAATTCTTATATTAACCAAAATATAAAATGATCTAATCGGGTCTCTGATTGCCCTATCATAGAATTTTAATAGTGCATTCTACTCGCCATTCCACCCGCTTTAAGATGCCGCCTAGCCCAGGACGCTATCTGAAATAGGAGCGACGGAAATTGAACAAATGTGATAGAATTTTGCTGAATTCTTAAATTAACCATAATATAAAATGATCTAATCGGGTCTCTGATTGCCCTATCATAGAATTTTAATAGTGCATTTTACTCGCCATTCCACGCGCTTTAAGATGCCGCATAGCCCAGGACGCTATCTGAAATAGGAGCGACGGAAATTGAACAAATGTGATAGAATTTCGCTGAATTCTTAAATTAACCATAATATAAAATGATCTAATCGGGTCCCTGTTTGCCCTACCCTAGAAGTTTAATAGTGCATTTCACTCGTCATTTCATGCGCTTTGAGATGCCGCTTAGCCCAATACGCTATCTGCAATAGGAGCGACGTAAATTGAACAAATGTGATAGAATTTCCCTGAAATCTTATATTAAACAAAATATAAAATGATCTAATTGGGTCTCTGATTGCCCTATCATAGAAGTTTAGCAGTGCATTTTACTCGCCATTCCACGCGCTTTAAGATGCCGCCTATCCCAGTACGCTATCTAAATTAGGAGCGACGTAAGTTGAACAAATGTGATAGAATTACGCTGAATTCTTATATTAACCGTAATATAAAATAATCTAATCGGGTCTCTGTTTGCCTTATCCTAGAAGTTTAGTATTGCATTTTACTCGCCATTTCATGCGCTTTGAGATACCGCTTAGCCCAATACGCTATCTGAAATAGGAGCGACGTAAATTGAGCAAATGTGATAGAATTTTGCTGAATTCTTAAATTAACCATAATATAAAATGATCTACTCGCGTCACTGTTTACCCTACCCGAGAAGGTTAATAGTGAATTTCACTCGTCATTCCATGCGCTTTGAGATGCCGCTAAGCCCAGTAAGCTATCTGTAATAGGAGCGACGTAAATTGAACGAATGTGATAGAATTTCGTTGAATTCTTATATTAACCAAAATATAAAATGATCTAATCGGGTCTCTGATTGCCCTATCATAGAAGTTTAATAGTGCATTTTACTCGCCGTTTCATGCGCCTTCAGATGCCGCTTAGCCCAATAAGCTATCTGAAATAGGAGCGACGTAAATTGAACAAATGTGTTAGAATTTCCCTGAAACCTTATATTAAACAAAATATAAAATGAGCTAATCGGGTCTCTGATTGCCCTATCATAAAAGTTGAGCAGTGCATTTTACTCGCCATTCCACGCACTTTAAGATGGCGCCTAGCCCAGTACGCTATCTGAAATAGGAGCGACGTAAGTTGAACAAATGTGATAGAATTTCGCTGAATTCTTTTATTAACCATAATGTAAAATGATCTAATCGGATCTCTGTTCGCCCGAGCCTAGAACTTTAATAGTGCATTTTATTCGCCATTTCAAACGCCTTGAGATGCCGCTTTGCCCAATACGCTATCTGAAATAGGAGCGACGTAAATTGAACAAATGTGATAGAATTTCACTGAATTCTTATATTAACCAAAACATAAAATGATCTAATCGGGTCTCTGATTGCCCTAGGATAGAAGTTAAATAGTGCATTTTACTCGCCATTCCGAACGCTTTAAGATGCCGCATAGCCCAGTTCGCTATCTGCAATAGGAGCGACGTAAATTGAACAAATGTGATAGAATTTTGCTGAATTCTTAAATTAACCATAGTACAAAATGATCTAATCGGGTCTCTGTTTGCTCTACCCTAGAAGTTTAATAGTGCATTTCGCTCGCCATTTCATGCGCTTTGAGATGCCGCTTAGCTCAATACGCTATTTGAAATAGGAGCGACGTAAGTTGAACAAATGTGATAGAATTTCGCTGAATTCTTAAATTAACCATAACATAAAATGATCTAATCGGGTCTCTGTTTGCCCTACCCTAGAAGTTTAATAGTGCATTTTGCTCGTCATTTCATGCGCTTTGAGATGCCGCTGAGCCCAATACGCTATTTGAAATAGGAGCGACGTAAATTGAACAAATGTGATAGAATTTCACTGAATTCTTATATTAACCAAAATATAAAATGATCTAATCGGGTCTCTGTTCGCCCTACCATAGAAGTCTAATGGTGCATTTCACTCGCCATTTCATGCGCTTTGCGATGCCGCTTAGCCCAATACGCTATCTGAAATAGGAGCGACGTAAGTTGAACAAATGTGATAGAATTTCGCTGAATTCTTTTATTAACCATAATGTGAAATGATCTGCTCGTGTCTCTGTTCGCCCTAGCCTAGAAGTTTAATAGTGCATTTCACTCGTCATTTCATGCGCTTTGAGATGACGCTGAGCCCAATAAGCTATTTGTAATAGGAGCGACGCAAATTGAACAAATGTGATAGAATTTTGCTGAATTCTTAATTTAACCATAATATAAAATGATCTAATCGGGTCTCTGATTGCCCTATCATAGAAGTTTAGCAGTGCATTTTACTCGCCATTTCATGCGCTTTGAGATACCGCTTAGCCCAATACGCTATCTGAAATAGGAGCGACGTAAATTGAGCAAATGTGATAGAATTTTGCTGAATTCTTAAATTAACCATAATATAAAATGATCTAATCGCATCACTGTTTACCCTACCCTAGAAGGTTAATAGTGCATTTCACTCGTCATTCCATGCGCTTTGAGATGCCGCTAAGCCCAATAAGCTATCTGTAATAGGAGCGACGTAAATTGAACAAATGTGATAGAATTTCCCTGAAATCTTATATTAAACAAAATATAAAATGATCTAATCGGGTCTCTGATTGCCCTATCATAGAAGTTTAACAGTGCATTTCACTCGTCATTTCATGCGCTTTGAGATGCCGCTGAGCCCAATAAGCTATTTGTAATAGGAGCGACGCAAATTGAACAAATGTGATACAATTTTGCTGAATTCTTAAATTAACCATAATATAAAATGATCTAATCGGGTCTCTGATTGCCCTATCATAGAATTTTAATAGTGCATTTTACTCGCCATTCCACGCGCTTTAAGATGCCGCCTAGCCCACTACGCTATCTGAAATAGGAGCGACGTAAATTGAGCAAATGTGATAGAATTTTGCTGAATTCTTAAATTAACCGTAATATAAAATGATCTAATCGGGTCTCTGTTTGCCTCACCCTAGAAGTATAATAGTGCATTATACTCGCCATTTCATGCGCTTTTAGATTCCGCTTAGCGCAGGACGCTATCTGAAATAGGAACGACGTACATTGAACAAATGTGATAGAATTTTGCTGAATTCTTAAATTAACCATAATATAAAATGACCTAATCGGGTCTCTGTTTGCCCTACCCTAGAAGTTTAATAGTGCATTTCACTCGTCATTTCATGCGCTGTGAGATGCCGCTAAGCCCAATAAGCTATCTGTAATAGAAGCGACGTAAATTGAACAAATGTGATAGAATTTCGCTGAATTCTTAAATTAACCATAATATAAAATGATCTAATCGGGTCCCTGTTTGCCCTACCCTAGAAGTTTAATAGTGCATTTTACTCGCCATTCCACGCGCTTTAAGATGCCGCCTAGCTCAGTACGCTGTCTGCAATAGAAGCGACGTAACTTGAACAAGTGTGATAGAATCTCGCTGAATACTTATATTAACCTTAATGTAAAATGATCTAATCGGGTCTCTGTTCGCCGTAGCCTAGAAGTTTAATAGCGCATTTTATTCGCCATTTCATGCGCCTTGAGATGCCGCTTAGCCCAATACGCTATCTGAAATAGGAGCGACGTAAATTGAACAAATGTGATAGAATTTCCCTGAAATCTTATATTAAACAAAATATAAAATGATCTAATCGGGTCTCTGATTGCCCTATCATAGAAGTTTAGCAGTGCATTTTACTCACCATTCCACGCGCTTTAAGATGCCGCCTAGCCCAGTACGCTATCTAAATTAGGAGCGACGTAAGTTGAACAAATGTGATAGAATTACGCTGCATTCTTATATTAACCGTAATATAAAATAATCTAATCGGGTCTCTGTTTGCCTTATCCTAGAAGTTTAGTATTGCATTTTACTCGCCATTTCATGCGCTTTGAGATACCGCTTAGCCCAATACGCTATCTGAAATAGGAGCGACGTAAATTGAGCAAATGTGATAGAATTTTGCTGAATTCTTAAATTAACCATAATATAAAATGATCTAATCGCGTCACTGTTTGCCCTACCCTAGAAGGTTAATAGTGCATTTCACTCGTCATTCCATGCGCTTTGAGATGCCGCTAAGCCCAATAAGCTATCTGTAATAGGAGCGACGTAAATTGAACGAATGTGATAGAATTTCGTTGAATTCTTATATTAACCAAAATATAAAATGATCTAATCGGGTCTCTGATTGCCCTATCATAGAAGTTTAATAGTGCATTTTACTCGCCATTTCATGCGCCTTCAGATGCCGCTTAGCCCAATAAGCTATCTGAAATAGGAGCGACGTAAATTGAACAAATGTGATAGAATTTCCCTGAAACCTTATATTAAACAAAATATAAAATGATCTAATCGGGTCTCTGATTGCCCTATCATAGAAGTTTAGTAGTGCATGTTACTCACCATTCCACGCGCTTTAAGATGCCGCCTAGCCCAGTACGCTATCTGAAATAGGAGCGACGTAAATTGAACAAATGTGATAGAATTTCCCTGAAATCTTATATTAAACAAAATATAAAATCAGCTAATCGGGTCTCTGATTGCCCTATCATAAAAGTTGAGCAGTGCATTTTACTCGCCATTCCACGCACTTTAAGATGGCGCCTAGCCCAGTACGCTATCTGAAATATGAGCGACGTAAGATGAACAAATGTGATAGAATTTCGCTGAATTCTTTTATTAACCATAATGTAAAATGATCTAATCGGATCTCTGTTCGCCCGAGCCTAGAACTTTAATAGCGCATTTTATTCGCCATTTCAAACGCCTTGAGATGCCGCTTTGCCCAATACGCTATCTGAAATAGGAGCGACGTAAATTGAACAAATGTGATAGAATTTCACTGAATTCTTATATTAACCAAAACATAAAATGATCTAATCGGGTCTCTGATTGCCCTAGGATAGAAGTTAAATAGTGCATTTTACTCGCCATTCCGAACGCTTTAAGATGCCGCATAGCCCAGTTCGCTATCTGCAATAGGAGCGACGTAAATTGAACAAATGTGATAGAATTTTGCTGAATTCTTAAATTAACCATAGTACAAAATGATCTAATCGGGTCTCTGTTTGCTCTACCCTAGAAGTTTAATAGTGCATTTCGCTCGCCATTTCATGCGCTTTGAGATGCCGCTTAGCTCAATACGCTATTTGAAATAGGAGCGACGTAAATTGAACAAATGTGATAGAATTTCACTGAATTCTTATATTAACCAAAATATAAAATGATCTAATCGGGTCTCTGTTCGCCCTACCATAGAAGTCTAATGGTGCATTTCACTCGCCATTTCATGCGCTTTGCGATGCCGCTTAGCCCAATACGCTATCTGAAATAGGAGCGACGTAAGTTGAACAAATGTGATAGAATTTCGCTGAATTCTTTTATTAACCATAATGTAAAATGATCTGATCGGGTCTCTGTTCGCCCTAGCCTAGAAGTTTAAGAGTGCATTTTATTCGCCATTTCATGCGCTTTGAGATGCCGCATAGCCGAATACGCTATCTGAAATAGGAGCGACGTAAATTGAACAAATGCGATTGAATTTCCCCGAAATCTTATATTAAACAAAATATAAAATGATCTAATCGGGTCTCTGATTTCCCTATCATAGAAGTTTAGTAGTGCATTTTACTCGCCATTCCACGCGCTTTATGATGCCGCCTAGCCCAGTACGGTATCTGAAATAGGAGCTACGTAAGTTGAACAAATGTGATAGAATTACGCTGAATTCTTATATTATCCGTAATATAAAATGATCTAATCGGGTCTCTGTTTGCCTTATCCTAGAAGTTTAATAGTGCATTTTACTCGCCATTTCATGCGCTTTGAGATGCCGCTTAGCCCAATACGCTATCTGAAATAGGAGCGACGTAAATTGAACAAATGTGATCGAATTTCGCTGAATTCTTAAATTAACCATAATATAAAATGATCTAATCGGGTCTCTGTTCGCCCTGCCATAGAAGTCTAATAGTGCATTTTACTCGCCATTTCATGCTCTTTGAGATGCCGCCTAGCCCAATACGCTATCTGAAATACGAGCGACGTAAGTTGAACAAATGTGATAGAATTTCGCTGAATTCTTTTATTAACCATAATGTAAAATGATCTAATCGGGTCTCTGTTTGACCTACCCTAGAAGTTTAATAGTGCATTTTACTCGCCATTTCATGTGCTTTGAGATGCCGCATAGCCCAATACGCTATCTGGAATAGGAGCGACGAAAAGTGATCAAATGTGATAGAATTTCCCTGAATTCTTATATTAACCAAAATATAAAATGATCTAATCGGGTCTCTGATTGCCCTATCCTAGAAGCTTAATATTGCATTTTACTCGCCATTTCATGCGCTTTGAGCTGCCGCTTAGCCCAATACGCTATCTGAAATAGGAGCGACGTAAGTTGAAAAATTGTGATAGAATATCGCTGAATTCTTTTATGAACCATAATGTAAAATGATCTAATCGGGTCTCTGTTCTCCCTAGCCTAGAAGTTTAATAGTGCATTTTATTCTCCATTTCATGCGCTTTGAGATGCCGCTTAGCCCAATACGCTATCTGAAATAGGAGCGACGTAAATTGAACAAATGCGATAGAATTTCCCTGAAATCTTATATTAAACAAAATATAAAATGATCTAATCGGGTCTCTGATTGCCCTATCATAGAAGTTTAGTAGTGCATTTTACTCGCCATACCACGCGCTTTAAGATGCCGACGAGCCCAGGACGGTATCTGAAATAGGAGCGACGTAAATTGAACAAATGTGATTGAATTTTGCTGAATTCTTAAATTAACCATAATATAAAATGATCTAATCGGGTCTCTGTACGCCCTACCATAGAAATCTAATAGTGCATATTACTCGCCATTTCATGCGCTTTGAGATGCCGCTTAGCCCAATACGCTATCTGAAATAGGAGCGACGTAAGTTGAACAAATGTGATAGAATTTCGCTGAATTCTTTTATTAACCATAATGTAAAATGATCTGATCGGGTCTCTGTTCGCCATAGCCTAGAAGTTTAAGAGTGCATTTTATTCGCCATTTCATGCGCTTTGAGATGCCGCTTAGCCGAATACGCTATCTGAAATAGGAGCGACGTAAATTGAACAAATGCGGTAGAATTTCCCTGAAATCTTATATTAAACAAAATATAAAATGATCTAATCGGGTCTCTGATTGCCCTATCATATAAGTTTAGTAGTGCATTTTACTCGCCATTCCACGCGCTTTATGATGCCGCCTAGCCCAGTACGGTATCTGAAATAGGAGCTACGTAAGTTGAACAAATGTGATAGAATTACGCTGAATTCTTATATTAACCGTAATATAAAATGATGTAATCGGGCCTCTGTTTACCCTATCATAGAAGTTTGATAGTGCATTTTACTTACCATTTCATGTGCTTTAAGCTGCCGCATAGCCCAATACGCTATCGGGAATAGGAGCGACGTAAATTGAACAAATGTGATAGAATTTCCCTGAATTCTTATATTAACCTTAATGTAAAATGATCTAATCGGGTCTCTGTTCGCCCTACCATAGAAGTCTAATAGTGCATTTTACTCGCCATTTCATACGCTTTGAGATGCCGCTTAGCACTATACGCTATCTGAAATATGAGCGACGTAAATTGAACAAATGTGATAGAATTTGGCTGAATTCTTATATTAACCTTAATGTAAAATGATCTAATCGGGTCTCTGTTCGCCCGTCCCTAGAAGTTTAATGTTGCATTTCACTCGTCATTTCATGCGCCTCGAGATGCCGCCTAGCCCAATACGCTATCTGAAATAGGAGCGACCTAAATTGAACGAATGTGATAGAATTTTGCTGAATTCTTAAATTAACCATAATATAAAATGATCTAATCGAGTCTCTGCTTGCCCTACCCTAGAAGTTTAATAGTGCATTTTACTCGTCATTTCATGCGCTTTGAGATGCCGCTTAGCGTAATACGCTATCTGAAATAGGAGCGATATAAGTTGAACAAATGTGATAGAATTTCGCTGAACTCTTTTATTAACCATAATGTAAAATGATCTAATCGGATCTCTGTTCGCCCTAGCCTAGAACTTTAATAGTGCATTTTATTCGCCACTTCATACGCTTTGAGATGCCGCTATGCCCAATACGCTATCTGAAACAGGAGCGACGTAAATTGAACAAATGTGATAGAATTTCACTGAATTCTTATATTAACCAAAATATAAAATGATCTAATCGGGTCTCTGATTGCCCTAGCATTGAAGTTTAATAGTGCAATTTTACTCGCCATTCCGCGCGCTTTAAGATGCCACATAGCCCAGTTCGCTACCTGAAATAGGAGCGACGTAAATTGAACAAATGTGATAGAATTTCGCTGAATTCTTATATTAACCAAAATATAAAATGATCTAATCGGGTCTCTGTTTGCCTTATCCTAGAAGTTTAATAGTGCATTTCACTCGTCATTTCATGCGCTTTGAGATGCCGCTAAGCACAATAAGCTATCTGGAATAGCAGCGACGTAAATTGAACAAATGTTATAGAATTTCCGTGAATTCTTATATTAACCTTAATGTAAAATGATCTAATCGGGTCTGTGTTCGCCCTACCATAGAAGTCTAATAGTGCATTTCACTCGCCATTTCATGCGCTTTGAGATGCCGCTTAGCCCAATGCGCTCTATGAAATAGGAGCGACGTAAGTTGAACAAATGTGATAGAATTTCGCTGAATTCTGTTATTAACCATAATGTAAAATGATCTGATCGGGTCTCTGTTCGCCCTAGCCTAGAAGTTTAATAGTGCATTTTGTTCGCCATTTCATGCGCTTTGAGGTGCCGCTTAGCCGAATACGCTGTCTGAAATAGGAGCGACGTAAATTGAACAAATGTGATAGAATTTCCGTGAATCCTTGTATTAACATTAATGTAAAATGATCTAATCGGGTCTCTGTTCGCCCTACCATAGAAGTCTAATGGTGCATTTCACTCGCCATTTCATGCGCTTTGAGATCCCGCTTAGCCCAATACGCCATCTGAAGTAGGAGCGACGTAAATTGAACAAATGTGATAGAATTTCCCTGAAATCTTATATTAATCAAAATATAAAATGATCTAATCGGGTCTCTGATTGCCCTATCATAGAAGATTAGTAGTGCATTTTACTCGCCATTCCAGGCGCTTTAAGATGCCGCCTAGCCCAGTACGCTATCTGAAATAGGAGCGACGTAACTTGAACAAATGTGATAGAATTACGCTGAATTCTTATATTAACCGTAATATAAAATGATCTAATCGGGTCTCTGTTTGCCTTATCCTAGAAATTTAATAGCGCATTTTACTCGCCATTTCATGCGCTTTGAGATGCCGCTTGGCCCAATACGCTATCTGGAATAGGAGCGACGTAAATTGAACAAATGTGATAGAATTCCCGTGAATTCTTATATTAACCTTAATGTAAAATGATCCAATCGGGTCTCTGTTCGCCCTACCATAGAAGTCTAATAGTGCATTTCACTCGCCATTTCATGCGCTTTGAGAAGCCGCTTAGCCCAATACGCTATCTGAAATAGGAGCGACGTAAGTTGAACAAATGTGATAGAATTACGCTGAATTCTTTTAGTAACCATAATGTAAAATGATCTGCTCGGGTCTCTGTTCGCCCTAGCCTAGAAGATTAATAGTGCATTTTATTCTCCATTTCATGCGCTTTGAAATGCCGCTTAGCCCAATACGCTATCTGAAATTGGAGCGACGTAAATTGAACAAATGTGATACTATTTCCCTGAAATCTTATATTAAACAAAATATAAAATGATCTAATCGGGTCTCTGTTTGCCCTACCCTAGAAGTTTAATAGTGCATTTCACTCGTCATTTCATGCGCTTTAAGATGCCGCCTAGCCCAGTACGCTATCTGAAATAGGAGCGACGTAAATTTTACAAATGTGATAGAATTTCGTTGAATTCTTATATTAACCAAAACATAAAATGAAATAATCGGGTCTCTGATTGCCCTATCATAGAAGTTTAATAGTGCATTTCACTCGCCATTCCACGCGCTTTAAGGTGCCGCCTAGCCCAGTACGCTATCTGAAATAGGAGCGACGTAAATTGAACAAATGTGATAGAATTTCCGTGAATTCTTATATTAACCTTAATGTAAAATGATCTAATCGGGTCTCTGTTCGCCCTACCATAGAAGTCTAATAGTGCATTTCACTCGCCATTTCATGCGCTTTGAGATGCCGCTTAGCCGAATGCGCTCTATCAAATAGGAGCGACGTAAGTTGAACAAATGTGATAGAATTTCGCTGAATTCTTTTATTAACCATAATGTAAAATGATCTGATCGGGTCTCTGTTCGCCCTAGCCTAGAAGTTTAATAGTGCATTTTATTCGCCATTTCATGCGCTTTGAGATGCCGCTTAGCCGAATACGCTATCTGAAATAGGAGCGACGTAAATTGAACAAATGTGATAGAATTTCCGTGAATCCTTGTATTAACATTAATGTAAAATGATCTAATCGGGTCTCTGTTCGCCCTACCATAGAAGTCTAATGGTGCATTTCACTCGCCATTTCATGCGCTTTGAGATCCCGCTTAGCCCAATACACCATCTGAAGTAGGAGCGACGTAAATTGAACAAATGTGATAGAATGTCCCTGAAATCTTATATTAATCAAAATATAAAATGATCTAATCGGGTCTCTGATTGCCCTATCATAGAAGATTAGTAGTGCATTTTACTCGCCATTCCACGCGCTTTAAGATGCCGCCTAGCCCAGTACGCTATCTGAAATAGGAGCGACGTAACTTGAACAAATGTGATAGAATTACGCTGAATTCTTATATTAACCGTAATATAAAATGATCTAATCGGGTCTCTGTTTGCCTTATCCTAGAAGTTTAATAGCGCATTTTACTCGCCATTTCATGCGCTTTGAGATGCCGCTTAGCCCAATACGCTATCTGGAATAGGAGCGACGTAAATTGAACAAATGTGATAGAATTCCCGTGAATTCTTATATTAACCTTAATGTAAAATGATCCAATCGGGTCTCTGTTCGCCCTACCATAGAAGTCTAATAGTGAATTTCACTCGCCATTTCATGCGCTTTGAGATGCCGCTTAGCCCAATACGCTATCTGAAATAGGAGCGACGTAAGTTGAACATATGTGATAGAATTACGCTGAATTCTTTTATTAACCATAATGTAAAATGATCTGCTCGGGTCTCTGTTCGCCCTAGCCTAGAAGTTTAATAGTGCATTTTATTCGCCATTTCATGCGCTTTGAGATGCCGCTTAGCCCAATACGCTATCTGAAATTGGAGCGACGTAAATTGAACAAATGTGATACTATTTCCCTGAAATCTTATATTAAACAAAATATAAAATGATCTAATCGGGTCTCTGTTTGCCCTACCCTAGAAGTTTAATAGTGCATTTCACTCGTCATTTCATGCGCTTTAAGATGCCGCCTACCCCAGTACGCTATCTGAAATAGGAGCGACGTAAATTTTACAAATGTGATAGAATTTCGTTGAATTCTTATATTAACCAAAACATAAAATGATCTAATCGGGTCTCTGGTTGCCCTATCATAGAAGCTTAATAGTGCATTTCACTCGCCATTCCACGCGCTTTAAGATGCCGCCTAGCCCAGTACGCTATCTGAAATAGGAGCGACGTAACTTGAACAACTGTGATAGAATCACGCTGCATTCTTATATTAACCGTAATATAAAATGATCTAATCGGGTCTCTGTTTGCCTTATCCTAGAAGTATAATAGTTCATTATACTCGCCATTTCATGCGCTTTTAGATGCCGCTTAGCCCAGGACGCTATCTGAAATAGGAACGACGTAAATTGAACAAATGTGAGAGAATTTTCCTGAATTCTTAAATTAACCATAATATAAAAAGACCTAATCGGGTCTCTGTTTGCCCTACCCTAGAAGTTTAATAGTGCATTTCACTCGTCATTTCATGCGCTTTGAGATGCCGCTAAGCCCAATAAGCTATCTGTAATAGAAGCGACGTAAATTGAACAAATGTGATAGAATTTCGTTGAATTCTTATATTAACCTTAATGTAAAATGATCTAATCGGGTCTCTGTTTGCCTTATCTTAGAAGTTTAATAGTGCATTATACTCGTCATTTCATGCGGATTGAGATGCCGCTAAGCCCAATAAGCTATCTGAAATAGGAGCGACGTAAATTGAACAGATGTGATAGAATCTCCCTGAAATCTTATATAAACCATAATATAAAATGATCTAATCGGGTCTCTGTTCGCCCTAGCCTAGTAGTTTAATAGTGCATTTTATTCGCCATTTCATGCGCTTTGAGATGCCGCTTAGCCCAATACGCTATCTGAAATTGGAGCGACGTAAATTGAACAAATGTGATACTATTTCCCTGAAATCTTATAGTAAACAAAATATAAAATGATCTGCTCGGGTCGCTGTTCGCCCTAGCCTAGAAGTTTAATAGTGCATTTTATTCGCCATTTCATGCGCTTTGAGATGCCGCTTAGCCCAATACGCTATCTGAAATTGGAGCGACGTAAATTGAACAAATGTGATACTATTTCCCTGAAATCTTATATTAAACAAAATATAAAATGATCTAATCGGGTCTCTGTTTGCCCTACCCTAGAAGTTTAATAGTGCATTTCACTTGTCATTTCATGCGCTTTAAGATGCCGCATAGCCCAGTACGCTATCTGAAATAGGAGCGACGTAAATTTTACAAATGTGATAGAATTTCGTTGAATTCTTATATTAACCAAAACATAAAATGATCTAATCGGGTCTCTGATTGCCCTATCATAGATGTTTAATAGTGCATTTCACTCGCCATTCCACGCGCTTTAAGATGCCGCTTAGCCCAGTACGCTATCTGAAATAGGAGCGACGTAACTTGAACAACTGTGATAGAATCACGCTGCATTCTTATATTAACCGTAATATAAAATGATCTAATCGGGTCTCTGTTTGCCTTATCCTAGATGTATAATAGTTCATCATACTCGCCATTTCATGCGCTTTTAGATGCCGCTTAGCCCAATAAGCTATGTGTAATAGAAGCGACGTAAATTGAACAAATGTGATAGAATTTCGTTGAATTCTTATATTAACCTTAATGTAAAATGATCTAATCGGGTCTCTGTTTGCCTTATCCTAGAAGTTTAATAGTGCATTATACTCGTCATTTCATGCGGATTGAGATGCCGCTAAGCCCAATAAGCTATCTGAAATAGGAGCGACGTAAATTGAACAAATGTGATAGAATTTCGCAGAATTCATATATTAACCAAAATATAAAATGATCTAATCGAGTCTCTGTTCGCCCTAGCCTAGTAGTTTAATAGTGCATTTTATTCGCCATTTTATGCGCTTTGAGATGCCGCTTAGCCGAATGCGCTATCTGAAATAGGAGCGACGTAAATTGAACAGATGTGATAGAATCTCCCTGAAATCTTATATTAACCATAATATAAAATGATCTAATCGGGTCTCTGTTCGCCCTAGCCTAGAAGTTTAATAGTGCATTTTATTCGCCATTTCATGCGCTGTGAGATGCCGCTTAGCCCAATACGCTATCTGAAATTGGAGCGACGTAAATTGAACAAATGTGATACTATTTCCCTGAAATCTTATATTAAACAAAATATAAAATGATCTAATCGGGTCTCTGTTTGCCCTACCCTAGAAGTTTAATAGTGCATTTAACTCGACATTTCATGCGCTTTAAGATGCCGCATAGCCCAGTACGCTATCTGAAATAGGAGCGACGTAAATTTTACAAATGTGATAGAATTTCGTTGAATTCTTATATTAACCAAAACATAAAATGATCTAATCGGGTCTCTGATTGCCCTATCATAGATGTTTAATAGTGCATTTCACTCGCCATTCCACGCGCTTTAAGATGCCGCTTAGCCCAGTACGCTATCTGAAATAGGAGCGACGTAACTTGAACAACTGTGATAGAATCACGCTGCATTCTTATATTAACCGTAATATAAAATGATCTAATCGGGTCTCTGTTTGCCTTATCCTAGATGTATAATAGTTCATCATACTCGCCATTTCATGCGCTTTTAGATGCCGCTTAGCCCAATAAGCTATGTGTAATAGAAGCGACGTAAATTGAACAAATGTGATAGAATTTCGTTGAATTCTTATATTAACCTTAATGTAAAATGATCTAATCGGGTCTCTGTTTGCCTTATCCTAGAAGTTTAATAGTGCATTATACTCGTCATTTCATGCGGATTGAGATGCCGCTAAGCCCAATAAGCTATCTGAAATAGGAGCGACGTAAATTGAACAGATGTGATAGAATCTCCCTGAAATCTTATATTAACCATAATATAAAATGATCTAATCGGGTTTCTGTTCGCCCTAGCCTAGAAGTTTAATAGTGCATTTTATTCGCCATTTCATGCGCTTTTAGATGCCGCTTAGCCTAGGACGCTATCTGAAATAGGAACGACGTAAATTGAACAAATGTGAGAGAATTTTGCTGAATTCTTAAATTAACCATAATATAAAATGATCTAATCGGGTCTCTGATTGCCCTATCATAGAAGCTTAATAGTGCATTTCACTCGCCATTCCACGCGCTTTAAGATGCCGCCTAGCCCAGTACGCTATCTGAAATAGGAGCGACGTAACCTGAACAACTGTGATAGAATCACGCTGCATTCTTATATTAACCGTAATATAAAATGATCTAATCGGGTCTCTGTTTGCCTTATCCTAGAAGTATAATAGTTCATTATACTCGCCATTTCATGCTCTTTTAGATGCCGCTTAGCCCAGGACGCTATCTGAAATAGGAACGACGTAAATTGAACGAATGTGATAGAATTTCGCTCAATCCTTAAATTAACCATAATATAAAATGATCTAATCGGGTCTCTGTTTGCCCTACCCTAGAACTTTAATAGTGCATTTTACTCGTCATTTCATGCGCTTTGAGATGCCGCTTAGCCTAATACGCTATCTGAAATTGGAGCGATATAAGTTGAACAAATGTGATAGAATTTCGCTTAATTCTTTTATTAACCATAATGTAAAATGATCTAATCGGATCTCTGTTCGCCCGAGCCTAGAACTTTAATAGTGCATTTTATTCGCCATTTCAAACGCCTTGAGATGCCGCTTTGCCCAATACGCTATCTGAAATAGGAGCGACGTAAATTGAACAAATCTGATAAAATTTTGCTGACATCTTAAATTAACCATAATATAAAATGATCTCATCGGGTCTCTGTTTGCCCTACCCTAGAAGTTTAATAGTGCATTTTACTCGCCATTTCATGCGCCTTCAGATGCCGCTTAGCCCAATAAGCTATCTGAAATAGGAGCGACGGAAATTGAACAAATGTGATAGAATTTCCCTGAAATCTTATATTATACAAAATATAAAATGATCTAATCGGGTCTCTGATTGCCCTATCATAGAAGTTTAACAGTGCATTTCACTCGTCATTTCATGCGCTTTGACATGCCGCTTAGCCCAATAAGCTATCTGAAATAGGAGCGACGGAAATTGAACAAATGTGATAGAATTTCCCTGAAATCTTATATTAAACAAAATATAAAATGATCTAATCGGGTCTCTGATTGCCCTATCATAGAAGTTTAACAGTGCATTTCACTCGTCATTTCATGCGCTTTGACATGCCGCTTAGCCCAATAAGCTATCTGAAATAGGAGCGACGTAAATTGAACAAATGTGATAGAATTTCCCTGAAATCTTATATTAAACAAAATATAAAATGAGCTAATCGGTTCTCTGATTGCCCTATCATAAAAGTTGAGCAGTGCATTTTACTCGCCATTCCACGCGCTTTAAGATGCCGCCTAGCCCAGTACGCTATCTAAATTAGGAGCGACGTAAGTTGAACAAATGTGATAGAATTACGCTGAATTCTTATATTAACCGTAATATAAAATGATTTAATCGGGTCTCTGTTTGCCTCATCCTAGAAGTATAATAGTGCATTATACTCGCCATTTCATGCGCTTTTAGATTCCGCTTAGCGCAGGACGCTATCTGAAATAGGAACGACGTAAATTGAACAAATGTGATAGAATTTTGCTGAATTCTTAAATTAACCATAATATAAAATGGCCTAATTGGGTCACTGTTTGCCCTACCCTAGAAGTTTAATAGTGCATTTCACTCGTCGTTTCATGCGCTTTGAGATGCCGTTAAGCCCAATAAGCTATCTGTAATAGAAGCGACGTAAATTGAACAAATGTGATAGAATTTCGCTGAATTCTTAAATTAACCATAATATAAAATGATCTAATCGGGTCCCTGTTTGCCCTACCCTAGAAGTTTAATAGTGCATTTCACTCGTCATTTCATGCGCTTTGAGATGCCGCTTAGCCCAATACGCTATCTGCAATAGGAGCGACGTAAATTGAACAAATGTGATAGAATTTCCCTGAAATCTTATATTAAACAAAATATAAAATGATCTAATTGGGTCTCTGATTGCCCTATCATAGAAGTTTTAGCAGTGCATTTTACTCGCCATTCCACGCGCTTTAAGATGCCGCCTAGCCCAGTACGCTATCTAAATTAGGAGCGACGTAAGTTGAACAAATGTGATAGAATTACGCTGAATTCTTATATTAACCGTAATATAAAATAATCTAATCGGGTCTCTGTTTGCCTTATCCTAGAAGTTTAGTATTGCATTTTACTCGCCATTTCATGCGCTTTGAGATACCGCTTAGCCCAATACGCTATCTGAAATAGGAGCGACGTAAATTGAGCAAATGTGATAGAATTTTGCTGAATTCTTAAATTAACCATAATATAAAATGATCTACTCGCGTCACTGTTTACCCTACCCGAGAAGGTTAATAGTGAATTTCACTCGTCATTCCATGCGCTTTGAGATGCCGCTAAGCCCAGTAAGCTATCTGTAATAGGAGCGACGTAAATTGAACGAATGTGATAGAATTTCGTTGAATTCTTATATTAACCAAAATATAAAATGATCTAATCGGGTCTCTGATTGCCCTATCATAGAAGTTTAATAGTGCATTTTACTCGCCGTTTCATGCGCCTTCAGATGCCGCTTAGCCCAATAAGCTATCTGAAATAGGAGCGACGTAAATTGAACAAATGTGTTAGAATTTCCCTGAAACCTTATATTAAACAAAATATAAAATGAGCTAATCGGGTCTCTGATTGCCCTATCATAAAAGTTGAGCAGTGCATTTTACTCGCCATTCCACGCACTTTAAGATGGCGCCTAGCCCAGTACGCTATCTGAAATAGGAGCGACGTAAGTTGAACAAATGTTATAGAATTTCGCTGAATTCTTTTATTAACCATAATGTAAAATGATCTAATCGGATCTCTGTTCGCCCGAGCCTAGAACTTTAATAGTGCATTTTATTCGCCATTTCAAACGCCTTGAGATGCCGCTTTGCCCAATACGCTATCTGAAATAGGAGCGACGTAAATTGAACAAATGTGATAGAATTTCACTGAATTCTTATATTAACCAAAACATAAAATGATCTAATCGGGTCTCTGATTGCCCTAGGATAGAAGTTAAATAGTGCATTTTACTCGCCATTCCGAACGCTTTAAGATGCCGCATAGCCCAGTTCGCTATCTGCAATAGGAGCGACGTAAATTGAACAAATGTGATAGAATTTTGCTGAATTCTTAAATTAACCATAGTACAAAATGATCTAATCGGGTCTCTGTTTGCTCTACCCTAGAAGTTTAATAGTGCATTTCGCTCGCCATTTCATGCGCTTTGAGATGCCGCTTAGCTCAATACGCTATTTGAAATAGGAGCGACGTAAGTTGAACAAATGTGATAGAATTTCGCTGAATTCTTAAATTAACCATAACATAAAATTATCTAATCGGGTCTCTGTTTGCCCTACCCTAGAAGTTTAATAGTGCATTTTGCTCGTCATTTCATGCGCTCTGAGATGCCGCTGAGCCTAATACGCTATTTGAAATAGGAGCGACGTAAATTGAACAAATGTGATAGAATTTCACTGAATTCTTATGTTAACCAAAATATAGAATGATCTAATCGGGTCTCTGTTCGCCCTACCATAGAAGTCTAATGGTGCATTTCACTCGCCATTTCATGCGCTTTGCGATGCCGCTTAGCCCAATACGCTATCTGAAATAGGAGCGACGTAAGTTGAACAAATGTGATAGAATTACGCTGAATTCTTATATTAACCGTAATATAAAATAATCTAATCGGGTCTCTGTTTGCCTTATCCTAGAAGTTTAGTATTGCATTTTACTCGCCATTTCATGCGCTTTGAGATACCGCTTAGCCCAATACGCTATCTGAAATAGGAGCGACGTAAGTTGAACAAATGTGATAGAATTACGCTGAATTCTTTTATTAACCATAATGTAAAATGATCTGCTCGGGTCTCTGTTCGCCCTAGCCTAGAAGATTAATAGGGCATTTTATTCTCCATTTCATGCGCTTTGAAATGCCGCTTAGCCCAATACGCTATCTGAAATTGGAGCGACGTAAATTGAACAAATGTGATAGAATTTCGCAGAATTCATATATTAACCAAAATATAAAATGATCTAATCGAGTCTCTGTTCGCCCTAGCCTAGTAGTTTAATAGTGCATTTTATTCGCCATTTTATGCGCTTTGAGATGCCGCTTAGCCGAATGCGCTATCTGAAATAGGAGCGACGTAAATTGAACAGATGTGATAGAATCTCCCTGAAATCTTATATTAACCATAATATAAAATGATCTAATCGGGTCTCTGTTCGCCCTAGCCTAGAAGTTTAATAGTGCATTTTATTCGCCATTTCATGCGCTTTGAGATGCCGCTTAGCCCAATACGCTATCTGAAATTGGAGCGACGTAAATTGAACAAATGTGATACTATTTCCCTGAAATCTTATATTAAACAAAATATAAAATGATCTAATCGGGTCTCTGTTTGCCCTACCCTAGAAGTTTAATAGTGCATTTCACTTGTCATTTCATGCGCTTTAAGATGCCGCATAGCCCAGTACGCTATCTGAAATAGGAGCGACGTAAATTTTACAAATGTGATAGAATTTCGTTGAATTCTTATATTAACCAAAACATAAAATGATCTAATCGGGTCTCTGATTGCCCTATCATAGATGTTTAATAGTGCATTTCACTCGCCATTCCACGCGCTTTAAGATGCCGCTTAGCCCAGTACGCTATCTGAAATAGGAGCGACGTAACTTGAACAACTGTGATAGAATCACGCTGCATTCTTATATTAACCGTAATATAAAATGATCTAATCGGGTCTCTGTTTGCCTTATCCTAGAAGTATAATAGTTCATCATACTCGCCATTTCATGCGCTTTTAGATGCCGCTTAGCCCAATAAGCTATGTGTAATAGAAGCGACGTAAATTGAACAAATGTGATAGAATTTCGTTGAATTCTTATATTAACCTTAATGTAAAATGATCTAATCGGGTCTCTGTTTGCCTTATCCTAGAAGTTTAATAGTGCATTATACTCGTCATTTCATGCGGATTGAGATGCCGCTAAGCCCAATAAGCTATCTGAAATAGGAGCGACGTAAATTGAACAAATGTGATAGAATTTCGCAGAATTCTTATATTAACCAAAATATAAAATGATCTAATCGAGTCTCTGTTCGCCCTAGCCTAGTAGTTTAATAGTGCATTTTATTCGCCATTTTATGCGCTTTGAGATGCTGCTTAGCCGAATACGCTACCTGAAATAGGAGCGACGTAAATTGAACAGATGTGATAGAATCTCCCTGAAATCTTATATTAACCATAATATAAAACGATCTAATCGGGTCTCTGTTCGCCCTAGCCTAGTAGTTTAATAGTGCATTTTATTCGCCATTTTATGCGCTTTGAGATGCCGCTTAGCCGAATACGCTATCTGAAATAGGAGCGACGTAAATTGAACAGATGTGATAGAATCTCCCTGAAATCTTATATTAACCATAATATAAAATGATCTAATCGGGTCTCTGTTCGCCCTAGCCTAGAAGTTTAATAGTGCATTTTATTCGCCATTTCATGCGCTTTTAGATGCCGCTTAGCCTAGGACGCTATCTGAAATAGGAACGACGTAAATTGAACAAATGTGAGAGAATTTTGCTGAATTCTTAAATTAACCATAATATAAAATGATCTAATCGGGTCTCTGATTGCCCTATCATAGAAGCTTAATAGTGCATTTCACTCGCCATTCCACGCGCTTTAAGATGCCGCCTAGCCCAGTACGCTATCTGAAATAGGAGCGACGTAACCTGAACAACTGTGATAGAATCACGCTGCATTCTTATATTAACCGTAATATAAAATGATCTAATCGGGTCTCTGTTTGCCTTATCCTAGAAGTATAATAGTTCATTATACTCGCCATTTCATGCTCTTTTAGATGCCGCTTAGCCCAGGACGCTATCTGAAATAGGAACGACGTAAATTGAACGAATGTGATAGAATTTCGCTCAATCCTTAAATTAACCATAATATAAAATGATCTAATCGGGTCTCTGTTTGCCCTACCCTAGAACTTTAATAGTGCATTTTACTCGTCATTTCATGCGCTTTGAGATGCCGCTTAGCCTAATACGCTATCTGAAATTGGAGCGATATAAGTTGAACAAATGTGATAGAATTTCGCTTAATTCTTTTATTAACCATAATGTAAAATGATCTAATCGGATCTCTGTTCGCCCGAGCCTAGAACTTTAATAGTGCATTTTATTCGCCATTTCAAACGCCTTGAGATGCCGCTTTGCCCAATACGCTATCTGAAATAGGAGCGACGTAAATTGAACAAATCTGATAGAATTTCCCTGAAATCTTATATTATACAAAATATAAAATGATCTAATCGGGTCTCTGATTGCCCTATCATAGAAGTTTAGTAGTGCATGTTACTCGCCATTCCACGCGCTTTAAGATGCCGCCTAGCCCAGTACGCTATCTGAAATAGGAGCGACGTAAATTGAACAAATGTGATAAAATTTTGCTGACATCTTAAATTAACCATAATATAAAATGATCTCATCGGGTCTCTGTTTGCCCTACCCTAGAAGTTTAATAGTGCATTTTACTCGCCATTTCATGCGCCTTCAGATGCCGCTTAGCCCAATAAGCTATCTGAAATAGGAGCGACGGAAATTGAACAAATGTGATAGAATTTCGTTGAATTCTTATATTAACCTTAATGTAAAATGATCTAATCGGGTCTCTGTTTGCCTTATCCTAGAAGTTTAACAGTGCATTATACTCGTCATTTCATGCGGATTGAGATGCCGCTAAGCCCAATAAGCTATCTGAAATAGGAGCGACGTAAATTGAACAAATGTGATAGAATTTCGCAGAATTCTTATATTAACCAAAATATAAAATGATCTAATCGGGTCTCTGTTCGCCCTAGCCTAGTAGTTTAATAGTGCATTTTATTCGCCATTTTAGGCGCTTTGAGATGCCGCTTAGCCGAATACGCTATCTGAAATAGGAGCGACGTAAATTGAACAGATGTGATAGAATCTCCCTGAAATCTTATATTAACCATAATATAAAATGATCTAATCGGGTCTCTGTTCGCCCTAGCCTAGAAGTTTAATAGTGCATTTTATTCGCCATTTCATGCGCTTTTAGATGCCGCTTAGCCTAGGACGCTATCTGAAATAGGAACGACGTAAATTGAACAAATGTGATAGAATTTCACTGAATTCTTAAATTAACCATAATATAAAATGATCTAATCGGGTCTCTGTTTGCCCTACCGTAGAAGTTTAATAGTGCATTTTACTCGCCATTGCATGTGCTTTGAGATGCCGCTAAGCCCAATAAGCCATCTGTAATAGGAGCGACGTAAATTTTACAAATGTGATAGAATTTCGTTGAATTCTTATATTAACCAAAATATAAAATGATCTAATCGGGTCTCTGATTGCCCTATCATAGAAGTTTAATAGTGCATTTTACTCGCCATTCCAGGCGCTTTAAGATGCCGCCTAGCCCAGTACGCTATCTGAAATAGGAGCGACGTAACTTGAACAAATGTGATAGAATCACGCTGCATTCTTATATTAACCGTAATATAAAATGATCTAATCGGGTCTCTGTTTGCCTTATCCTAGAAGTATAATAGTGCATTATACTCGCCATTTCATGCGCTTTTCGATGCCGCTTAGCCCAGGACGCTATCTGAAATAGGAACGACGTAAATTGAACAAATGTGAGAGAATTTTGCTGAATTCTTAAATTAACCATAATATAAAATGTTCTAATCGGGTCCCTGTTTGCCCTACCCTAGAAGTTTGATAGTGCGTTTCACTCGTCATTTCATGCGCTTTGAGACGCCGCTTAGCCCAATACGCTATCTGAAATAGGAGCGACGTAAATTGAACAAATGTGATAGAATTTCGCTGAATTCTTATATTAACCAAAGTATAAAATGATCTAATCTGGTCTCTGATTGCCCTATCATAGAAGGTTAATAGTGCATTTTACTCGCCATTCCACGCGCTTTAAGATGCCGCCTAGTCCAGTACGCTGTCTGAAATAGAAGCGACGTAAATTGAACAAGTGTGATAGAATCTCGCTGAATACTTATATTAACCTTAATGTAAAATGATCTAATCGGGTCTCTGTTCGCCCTACCCTAGAAGTTTAATAGTGCATTTCACTCGTCATTTCTTGCGCTTTGAGATGCCGCTTTGCCCAATACGCTATCTGAAATAGGAGCGACGTAAATTGAACGAATGTGATAGAATTTCGCTCAATCCTTAAATTAACCATAATATAAAATGATCTAATCGGGTCTCTGTTTGCCCTACCCTAGAACTTTAATAGTGCATTTTACTCGTCATTTCATGCGCTTTGAGATGCCGCATAGCCTAATACGCTATCTGAAATTGGAGCGATATAAGTTGAACAAATGTGATAGAATTTCGCTGAATTCTTTTATTAACCCTAATGTAAAATGATCTAATCGGATCTCTGTTCGCCCGAGCCTAGAACTTTAATAGTGCATTTTATTCGCCATTTCAAACGCCTTGAGATGCCGCTTTGCCCAATACGCTATCTGTAATAGGAGCGACGTAAATTGAACAAATGTGATAGAATTTCACTGAATTCTTATATTAACCAAAACATAAAATGTTCTAATCGGGTCTCTGATTGCCCTAGGATAGAAGTTAAATAGTGCATTTTACTCGCCATTCCGAACGCTTTAAGATGCCGCATAGCCCAGTTCGCTATCTGCAATAGGAGCGACGTAAATTGAACAAATGTGATAGAATTTTGCTGAATTCTTAAATTAACCATAGTACAAAATGATCTAATCGGGTCTCTGTTTGCCTTATCCTAGAAGTTTAATAGCGCATTTTACTCGCCATTTCATGCGCTTTGAGATGCCGCTTAGCCCAATACGCTATCTGGAATAGGAGCGACGTAAATTGAACAAATGTGATAGAATTCCCGTGAATTCTTATATTAACCTTAATGTAAAATGATCCAATGGGGTCTCTGTTCGCCCTACCATAGAAGTCTAATAGTGAATTTCACTCGCCATTTCATGCGCTTTGAGATGCCGCTTAGCCCAATACGCTATCTGAAATTGGAGCGATATAAGTTGAACAAATGTGATAGAATTTCGCTGAATTCTTTTATTAACCCTAATGTAAAATGATCTAATCGGATCTCTGTTCGCCCGAGCCTAGAACTTTAATAGTGCATTTTATTCGCCATTTCAAACGCCTTGAGATGCCGCTTTGCCCAATACGCTATCTGAAATAGGAGCGACGTAAATTGAACAAATGTGATAGAATTTCACTGAATTCTTATATTAACCAAAACATAAAATGTTCTAATCGGGTCTCTGATTGCCCTAGGATAGAAGTTAAATAGTGCATTTTACTCGCCATTCCGAACGCTTTAAGATGCCGCATAGCCCAGTTCGCTATCTGCAATAGGAGCGACGTAAATTGAACAAATGTGATAGAATTTTGCTGAATTCTTAAATTAACCATAGTACAAAATGATCTAATCGGGTCTCTGTTTGCCTTATCCTAGAAGTTTAATAGCGCATTTTACTCGCCATTTCATGCGCTTTGAGATGCCGCTTAGCCCAATACGCTATCTGGAATAGGAGCGACGTAAATTGAACAAATGTGATAGAATTCCCGTGAATTCTTATATTAACCTTAATGTAAAATGATCCAATCGGGTCTCTGTTCGCCCTACCATAGAAGTCTAATAGTGAATTTCACTCGCCATTTCATGCGCTTTGAGATGCCGCTTAGCCCAATACGCTATCTGAAATAGGAGCGACGTAAGTTGAACAAATGTGATAGAATTACGCTGAATTCTTTTATTAACCATAATGTAAAATGATCTGCTCGGGTCTCTGTTCGCCCTAGCCTAGAAGTTTAATAGTGCATTTTATTCGCCATTTCATGCGCTTTGAGATGCCGCTTAGCCCAATACGCTATCTGAAATTGGAGCGACGTAAATTGAACAAATGTGATACTATTTCCCTGAAATCTTATATTAAACAAAATATAAAATGATCTAATCGGGTCTCTGTTTGCCCTACCCTAGAAGTTTAATAGTGCATTTCACTCGTCATTTCATGCGCTTTAAGATGCCGCCTAGCCCAGTACGCTATCTGAAATAGGAGCGACGTAAATTTTACAAATGTGATAGAATTTCGTTGAATCCTTAAATTAACCATAATATAAAATGATCTAATCGGGTCTCTGTTTGCCCTACCCTAGAACTTTAATAGTGCATTTTACTCGTCATTTCATGCGCTTTGAGATGCCGCTTAGCCTAATACGCTATCTGAAATTGGAGCGATATAAGTTGAACAAATGTGATAGAATTTCGCTTAATTCTTTTATTAACCATAATGTAAAATGATCTAATCGGATCTCTGTTCGCCCGAGCCTAGAACTTTAATAGTGCATTTTATTCGCCATTTCAAACGCCTTGAGATGCCGCTTTGCCCAATACGCTATCTGAAATAGGAGCGACGTAAATTGAACAAATCTGATAGAATTTCCCTGAAATCATATATTATACAAAATATAAAATGATCTAATCGGGTCTCTGATTGCCCTATCATAGAAGTTTAGTAGTGCATGTTACTCGCCATTCCACGCGCTTTAAGATGCCGCCTAGCCCAGTACGCTATCTGAAATAGGAGCGACGTAAATTGAACAAATGTGATAAAATTTTGCTGACATATTAAATTAACCATAATATAAAATGATCTCATCGGGTCTCTGTTTGCCCTACCCTAGAAGTTTAATAGTGCATTTTACTCGCCATTTCATGCGCCTTCAGATGCCGCTTAGCCCAATAAGCTATCTGAAATAGGAGCGACGGAAATTGAACAAATGTGATAGAATTTCCCTGAAATCTTATATTATACAAAATATAAAATGATCTAATCGGGTCTCTGATTGCCCTATCATAGAAGTTTAACAGTGCATTTCACTCGTCATTTCATGCGCTTTGACATGCCGCTTAGCCCAATAAGCTATCTGAAATAGGAGCGACGGAAATTGAACAAATGTGATAGAATTTCCCTGAAATCTTATATTAAACAAAATATAAAATGATCTAATCGGGTCTCTGATTGCCCTATCATAGAAGTTTAACAGTGCATTTCACTCGCCATTTCATGCGCTTTTAGATTCCGCTTAGCGCAGGACGCTATCTGAAATAGGAACGACGTAAATTGAACAAATGTGATAGAATTTTGCTGAATTCTTAAATTAACCATAATATAAAATGGCCTAATCGGGTCACTGTTTGCCCTACCCTAGAAGTTTAATAGTGCATTTCACTCGTCGTTTCATGCGCTTTGAGATGCCGTTGAGCCCAATAAGCTATCTGTAATAGAAGCGACGTAAATTGAACAAATGTGATAGAATTTCGCTGAATTCTTAAATTAACCATAATATAAAATGATCTAATCGGGTCCCTGTTTGCCCTACCCTAGAAGTTTAATAGTGCATTTCACTCGTCATTTCATGCGCTTTGAGATGCCGCTTAGCCCAATACGCTATCTGCAATAGGAGCGACGTAAATTGAACAAATGTGATAGAATTTCCCTGAAATCTTATATTAAACAAAATATAAAATGATCTAATTGGGTCTCTGATTGCCCTATCATAGAAGTTTAGCAGTGCATTTTACTCGCCATTCCACGCGCTTTAAGATGCCGCCTAGCCCAGTACGCTATCTAAATTAGGAGCGACGTAAGTTGAACAAATGTGATAGAATTACGCTGAATTCTTATATTAACCGTAATATAAAATAATCTAATCGGGTCTCTGTTTGCCTTATCCTAGAAGTTTAGTATTGCATTTTACTCGCCATTTCATGCGCTTTGAGATACCGCTTAGCCCAATACGCTATCTGAAATAGGAGCGACGTAAATTGAGCAAATGTGATAGAATTTTGCTGAATTCTTAAATTAACCATAATATAAAATGATCTACTCGCGTCACTGTTTACCCTACCCGAGAAGGTTAATAGTGAATTTCACTCGTCATTCCATGCGCTTTGAGATGCCGCTAAGCCCAGTAAGCTATCTGTAATAGGAGCGACGTAAATTGAACGAATGTGATAGAATTTCGTTGAATTCTTATATTAACCAAAATATAAAATGATCTAATCGGGTCTCTGATTGCCCTATCATAGAAGTTTAATAGTGCATTTTACTCGCCATTTCATGCGCCTTCAGATGCCGCTTAGCCCAATAAGCTATCTGAAATAGGAGCGACGTAAATTGAACAAATGTGATAGAATTTCCCTGAAACCTTATATTAAACAAAATATAAAATGATCTAATCGGGTCTCTGATTGCCCTATCATAGAAGTTTAGTAGTGCATGTTACTCACCATTCCACGCGCTTTAAGATGCCGCCTAGCCCAGTACGCTATCTGAAATAGGAGCGACGTAAATTGAACAAATGTGATAAAATTTTGTTGACATCTTAAATTAACCATAATATAAAATGATCTCATCGGGTCTCTGTTTGCCCTACCCTAGAAGTTTAATAGTGTATTTTACTCGCCATTTCATGCGCCTTCAGATGCCGCTTAGCCCAATAAGCTATCTGAAATAGGAGCGACGTAAATTGAACAAATGTGATAGAATTTCCCTGAAATCTTATATTAAACAAAATATAAAATGAGCTAATCGGGTCTCTGATTGCCCTATCATAAAAGTTGAGCAGTGCATTTTACTCGCCATTCCACGCACTTTAAGATGGCGCCTATCCCAGTACGCTATCTGAAATATGAGCGACGTAAGATGAACAAATGTGATAGAATTTCGCTGAATTCTTTTATTAACCATAATGTAAAATGATCTAATCGGATCTCTGTTCGCCCGAGCCTAGAACTTTAATAGCGCATTTTATTCGCCATTTCAAACGCCTTGAGATGCCGCTTTGCCCAATACGCTATCTGAAATAGGAGCGACGTAAATTGAACAAATGTGATAGAATTTCACTGAATTCTTATATTAACCAAAACATAAAATGATCTAATCGGGTCTCTGATTGCCCTAGGATAGAAGTTAAATAGTGCATTTTACTCGCCATTCCGAACGCTTTAAGATGCCGCATAGCCCAGTTCGCTATCTGCAATAGGAGCGACGTAAATTGAACAAATGTGATAGAATTTTGCTGAATTCTTAAATTAACCATAGTACAAAATGATCTAATCGGGTCTCTGTTTGCTCTACCCTAGAAGTTTAATAGTGCATTTCGCTCGCCATTTCATGCGCTTTGAGATGCCGCTTAGCTCAATACGCTATTTGAAATAGGAGCGACGTAAGTTGAACAAATGTGATAGAATTTCGCTGAATTCTTAAATTAACCATAACATAAAATGATCTAATCGGGTCTCTGTTTGCCCTACCCTAGAAGTTTAATAGTGCATTTTGCTCGTCATTTCATGCGCTTTGAGATGCCGCTGAGCCCAATACGCTATTTGAAATAGGAGCGACGTAAATTGAACAAATGTGATAGAATTTCACTGAATTCTTATATTAACCAAAATATAAAATGATCTAATCGGGTCTCTGTTCGCCCTACCATAGAAGTCTAATGGTGCATTTCACTCGCCATTTCATGCGCTTTGCGATGCCGCTTAGCCCAATACGCTATCTGAAATAGGAGCGACGTAAGTTGAACAAATGGGATAGAATTTCGCAGAATTCTTATATTAACCAAAATATAAAATGATCTAATCTGGTCTCTGTTCGCCCTAGCCTAGAAGTTAAATAGTGCACTTTGTTCGCCATTTCATGCGTTTTGAGATGCCGCTTAGCCCAATACGCTTTCTGAAATAGGAGCGACGTAAATTGAGCAAATGTGATAGAATTTCCCTGAAATCTTATATTAAACAAAATATAAAATGATCTAAACGGGACTCTGATTGCCCTCTCGTAGAAGTTTAGTAGTGCATTTTACACGCCCCTCCACGCGCTTTAAGATGCCGCCTAGCCCAGTACGCTATCTGAAATACGAGCGACGTAAATTGAACAAGAGTGATAGAGTTTTGCTGAATTCTTAAATTAACCATAATATAAAATGATCTAATCGGGTCTCTGTTCGCCCTACCATAGAAGTTTAGTAGTGCACTATACTCGCCATTCCACGCGCTTCAAGATGCCGCCTAGCCCAGTACGCTATCTGAAATAGGAGCGACGTAAATTGAACAGATGTGATAAAATTTAGCTGACATCTTAAATTAACCATAATAACAAATGATCTAATCGGGTCTCTGTTTGCCCAACCCTAGAAGTTTAATAGTGCACTTTACTCGCCATTTCATGCGCCTTGAAATGCCTCTTAGCCCAATACGCTATCTGAGATAGGAGCGACGTAAATTGAACAAATGTGATAGAATTTCCCTGAAATCTTATATTAAACAAAATATAAAATGATCTACTCGGGTCACTGATTGCCCTATCACAGAAGCTTAATAGTGCGTTTTACTCGCCATTCCACGCGCTTTAAGTTGCCGCCTAGCCCAGTACGCTATCTGAAATAGGAGCGACGTAAATTGAACAAATGTGATAGAATTTTGCTGAAATCTTAAATTAACCATAATATAAAATGATCTAATCGGGTCTCTGCTTGCCCTACCCTAGAAGTTTAATAGTGCATGTTAGTCGCCATTTCATGCGCTTTGAGATGCCGCTTCGCCCAATACGCTATCTGAAATAGGAGCGACGTAAATTGAACGAATGTGATAGAATTTCGCTCAATTCTTAAATTAACCATAATATAAAATGATCTAATCGGGTCTCTGTTTGCCGTACCCTAGAGCTTTAATAGTGCATTTTACTCGTCATTTCATGCGCTTTGAGATGCCGCTTAGCCTAATACGCTATCTGAAATAGGAGCGATATAAGTTGAACAAATGTGACAGAATTTCGCTGAACTCTTTTATCAACCATAATGTAAAATGATCTAATCGGATCTCTGTTCGCCCTAGCCTAGAACTTTAATAGTGCATTTTATTCGCCATTTCATACGCTTTGAGATGCCGCTTAGCCGAATACGCTATCTGAAATAGGAGCGACGTAAATTGAACAAATGCGATAGAATTTCCCTGAAATCTTATATTAACCTTAATGTAAAATGATCTAGTCGGGTCTCTGTTCGCCCTACCATAGAAGTCTAATAGTGCATTTCACTCGCCATTCCACGCACTTTAAGATGCCGCCGAGCCCAGTACGGTATCTGAAATAGGAGCGACGTAAATGGAACAAATGTGATAGAATTTTGCTGAATTCTTAAATTAACCATAATATAAAATGATCTAATCGGGTCTCTGTACGCCCTACCATAGAAATCTAATAGTGCATTTTACTCGCCATTTCATGCGCTTTGAGATGCCGCTTAGCCCAATACGCTATCTGAAATAGGAGCGACGTAAATTGAACAAATGTGATCGAATTTCGCTGAATTCTTAAATTAACCATAATATAAAATGATCTAATCGGGTCTCTGTTCGCCCTGCCATAGAAGTCTAATAGTGCATTTTACTCGCCATTTCATGCTCTTTGAGATGCCGCCTAGCCCAATACGCTATCTGAAATACGAGCGACGTAAGTTGAACAAATGTGATAGAATTTCGCTGAATTCTTTTATGAACCATAATGTAAAATGATCTAATCGGGTCTCTGTTCTCCCTAGCCTAGAAGTTTAATAGTGCATTTTATTCTCCATTTCATGCGCTTTGAGATGCCGCTTAGCCCAATACGCTATCTGAAATAGGAGCGACGTAAATTGAACAAATGCGATAGAATTTCCCTGAAATCTTATATTAAACAAAATATAAAATGATCTAATCGGGTCTCTGATTGCCCTATCATAGAAGTTTAGTAGTGCATTTTACTCGCCATTCCACGCGCTTTATGATGCCGCCTAGCCCAGTACGGTATCTGAAATAGGAGCTACGTAGGTTGAACAAATGTGATAGAATTACGCTGAATTCTTATATTAACCGTAATATAAAATGATCTAATCGGGTCTCTGTTTGCCTTATCCTAGAAGTTTAATAGTGCATTTTACTCGCCATTTCATGCGCTTTGAGATGCCGCTTAGCCCAATACGCTATCGGGAATAGGAGCGACGTAAATTGAACAAATGTGATAGAATTTCCCTGAATTCTTATATTAACCTTAATGTAAAATGATCTAATCGGGTCTCTGTTCGCCCTACCATAGAAGTCTAATAGTGCATTTCACTCGCCATTTCATGCGCTTTGAAATGCCGCTTAGCACAATACGCTATTTGAAATAGGGGCGACGTAAATTGAACAAATGTGATAGAATTACGCTGAATTCTTAAATTAACCATAATATAAAATGATCTAATCGGGTTACTGTTTGCCTTACCCTAGAAGTTTAATAGCGCATTTTACTCGCCATTTCATGCGCTTTGAGATGCCGCTTAGCCCAATACCCTATCTGAAATAGGAGCGACGTAAATTGAACAAGTGTGATAGAATTTCGTTGAATTCTTAAATTAACCATAATATACAATGATCTAATAGGGTCTCTGTTCGCCATAGCCTAGAAGTTTAAGAGTGCATTTTACTCGCCCTGCCACGCGCTTTATGATGCCGCCTAGCCCAGTACGCTATTTTAAATAGGAGCGACGTAAGTTTATCAAATGTGATAGAATTACGCTGAATTCTTATATTATCCGTAATATAAAATGATCTAATCGGTTCTCTGTTTGCCTTATCCTAGAAGTTTAATAGTACATCTTACTCGCCATTTCATGCGCTTTGAGATGCCGCTTAGCCCAATACGCTATCTGAAATAGGAGCGACGTAATTTGAACAAATGTGATAGAATTTCGCTTTATTCTTATATTAACCAAAATATAAAATGATCTAATCGGGTCTCTGATTGCCCTATCATCGAAGTTTAATAGCGCATTTCACTCGCCATTCCACGCGCTTTAAGATGCCTCCTAGCGCAGTACGCTATCTTAAATAGGAGCGACGTAAATTGAACAAATGTGATAGAATTTTGCTGAATTCTTAAATTAACCATAATACAAAATGATCCAATCGGGTCTCTGTTTGCGCTACTCTAGAAGTATAAGAGTGCATTTTACTCGGCATTTCCTGCGCTTTGAGATGCCGCTTAGCGCAATTCGTTACCTGAAATATGAGCGACGCAAATTGAACAAATGTGATAGAATTTCCCTGAAATCTTATATTAAACAAAATATAAAATGATCTAATCGGGCCTCTGATTGCCCTATCATAGAAATTTAGGAGTGCATTTTACTCGCCATTTCATACGCTTTGAGATGCCGCTTAGCACTATACGCTATCTGAAATATGAGCGACGTAAATTGAACAAGTGTGATAGAATTACGCTGAATTCTTTTATTAACCGTAATATAAAATAATATAATCGGGTCTCTGTTTGCCTTATCCTAGAAGTTTAACAGTGCATTTTTCTCGCCATTTCATGCGCTTTGAGATGCCGCTTAGCCCAATACGCTATCTGAAATAGGAGCGACGTAAATTGAACAAATGTGATAGAATTTCGCAGAATTCTTAAATTAACCATAATATAAAATGATCTAATCGGGTCTCTGTTCGCCCTACCATAGAAGTCTAATAATGCATTTCACTCGCCATTCCACGCGCTTTAAGATGCCGCCGAGCCCAGTACGGTATCTGAAATAGGAGCGACGTAAATTGAACAAATGTGATTGAATTTTGCTGAATTCTTAAATTAACCATAATATAAAATGATCTAATCGGGTCTCTGTACGCCCTACCATAGAAATCTAATAGTGCATATTACTCGCCATTTCATGCGCTTTGAGATGCCGCTTAGCCCAATACGCTATCTGAAATAGGAGCGACGTAAGTTGAACAAATGTGATAGAATTTCGCTGAATTCTTTTATTAACCATAATGTAAAATGATCTGATCGGGTCTCTGTTCGCCCTAGCCTAGAAGTTTAAGAGTGCATTTTATTCGCCATTTCATGCGCTTTGAGATGCCGCTTAGCCGAATACGCTATCTGAAATAGGAGCGACGTAAATTGAACAAATGCGGTAGAATTTCCCTGAAATCTTATATTAAACAAAATATAAAATGATCTAATCGGGTCTCTGATTGCCCTATCATATAAGTTTAGTAGTGCATTTTACTCGCCATTCCACGCGCTTTATGATGCCGCCTAGCCCAGTACGGTATCTGAAATAGGAGCTACGTAAGTTGAACAAATGTGATAGAATTACGCTGAATTCTTATATTAACCGTAATATAAAATGATGTAATCGGGCCTCTGTTTACCCTATCATAGAAGTTTGATAGTGCATTTTACTTACCATTTCATGTGCTTTAAGCTGCCGCATAGCCCAATACGCTATCGGGAATAGGAGCGACGTAAATTGAACAAATGTGATAGAATTTCCCTGAATTCTTATATTAACCTTAATGTAAAATGATCTAATCGGGTCTCTGTTCGCCCTACCATAGAAGTCTAATAGTGCATTTCACTCGCCATTTCATGCTCTTTGAGATGCCGCTTAGCACAATACGCTATTTGAAATAGGGGCGACGTAAATTGAACAAATGTGATAGAATTACGCTGAATTCTTAAATTAACCATAATATAAAATGATCTAATCGGGTCACTGTTTGCCTTACCCTAGAAGATTAATAGCGCATTTTACTCGCCATTTCATGCGCTTTGAGATGCCGCTTAGCCCAATACCCTATCTGAAATAGGAGCGACGTAAATTGAACAAGTGTGATAGAATTTCGTTGAATTCTTAAATTAACCATAATATACAATGATCTAATAGGGTCTCTGTTCGCCCTAGCCTAGAAGTTTAAGAGTGCATTTTACTCGCCATTTCCTGCGCTTTGAGATGCCGCTTAGCGCAATACGCTACCTGAAATATGAGCGACGCAAATTGAACAAATGTGATAGAATTTCCCTGAAATCTTATATTAAACAAAATATAAAATGATCTCATCGGGTATCTGATTGCCCTATCATAGAAATTTAGGAGTGCATTTTACTCGCCATTTCATACGCTTTGAGATGCCGCTTAGCACTATACGCTATCTGAAATATGAGCGACGTAAATTGAACAAATGTGATAGAATTTGGCTGAATTCTTATATTAACCTTAATGTAAAATGATCTAATCGGGTCTCTGTTCGCCCGTCCCTAGAAGTTTAATGTTGCATTTCACTCGTCATTTCATGCGCCTCGAGATGCCGCCTAGCCCAATACGCTATCTGAAATAGGAGCGACCTAAATTGAACGAATGTGATAGAATTTTGCTGAATTCTTATATTAACCATAATATAAAATGATCTAATCGAGTCTCTGCTTGCCCTACCCTAGAAGTTTAATAGTGCATTTTACTCGTCATTTCATGCGCTTTGAGATGCCGCTTAGCGTAATACGCTATCTGAAATAGGAGCGATATAAGTTGAACAAATGTGATAGAATTTCGCTGAACTCTTTTATTAACCATAATGTAAAATGATCTAATCGGATCTCTGTTCGCCCTAGCCTAGAACTTTAATAGTGCATTTTATTCGCCATTTCATACGCTTTGAGATGCCGCTATGCCCAATACGCTATCTGAAATAGGAGCGACGTAAATTGAACAAATGTGATAGAATTTCACTGAATTCTTATATTAACCAAAATATAAAATGATCTAATCGGGTCTCTGATTGCCCTAGCATTGAAGTTTAATAGTGCAATTTTACTCGCCATTCCGCGCGCTTTAAGATGCCACATAGCCCAGTTCGCTACCTGAAATAGGAGCGACGTAAATTGAACAAATGTGATAGAATTTCGCTGAATTCTTATATTAACCAAAATATAAAATGATCTAATCGGGTCTCTGTTTGCCTTATCCTAGAAGTTTAATAGTGCATTTCACTCGTCATTTCATGCGCTTTGAGATGCCGCTAAGCACAATAAGCTATCTGGAATAGCAGCGACGTAAATTGAACAAATGTGATAGAATTTCACTGAATTCTTAAATTAACCATAATATAAAATGATCTAATCGGGTCTCTGTTTGACCTACCCTAGAAGTTTAATAGTGCATTTTACTCGCCGTTTCATGTGCTTTGAGATGCCGCATAGCCCAATACGCTATCTGGAATAGGAGCGACGAAAATTGATCAAATGTGATAGAATTTCCCTGAATTCTTAAATTAACCATAATATAAAATGATCTAATCGGGTCACTGTTTGCCTTACCCTAGAAGTTTAATAGCGCATTTTACTCGCCATTTCATGCGCTTTGAGATGCCGCTTAGCCCAATACCCTACCTGAAATAGGAGCGACGTAAATTGAACAAGTGTGATAGAATTTCGTTGAATTCTTAAATTAACCATAATATACAATGATCTAATAGGGTCTCTGTTCGCCCTAGCCTAGAAGTTTAAGAGTGCATTTTACTCGCCCTTCCACGTGCATTATGATGCCGCCTAGCCCAGTACGCTATTTGAAATAGGAGCGACGTAAGTTTAACAAATGTGATAGAATTACGCTGAATTCTTATATTATCCGTAATATAAAATGATCTAATCGGTTCTCTGTTTCGCTTATCCTAGAAGTTTAATAGTACATCTTACTCGCCATTTCATGCGCTTTGAGATGCCGCTTAGCCCAATACGCTATCTGAAATAGGAGCGACGTAATTTGAACAAATGTGATAGAATTTCGCTTTATTCTTGTATTAACCAAAATATAAAATGATCTAATCGGGTCTCTGATTGCCCTATCATCGAAGTTTAATAGTGCATTTCACACGCCATTCCACGCGCTTTAAGATGCCGCCTAGCGCAGTACGCTATCTTAAATAGGAGCGACGTAAATTGAACAAATGTGATAGAATTACGCTTAATTCTTATATTAACCGTAATATAAATCGATCTAATCGGGTCTCCCTTTCCCTTACCCTAGAAGTTTGATAGTGCATTTTACTAGCCATTTCATGCGTTTTGAGATGCTCTCAACCCAATACGCTATCTGAAATAGGAGCGACGTAAATTGAACAAATATGATAGAATTTCCCTGAATTCTTATATTAACCTTAATGTAAAATGATCTAATCGGGTCTCTGTTCGCCCTAGCCTAGAAGTTTAATAGCGCATTTTATTCGCCATTTCATGCGCCTTGAGATGCCGCTTAGCCCAATACGCTATCTGAAATAGGAGCGACGTAAATTGAACAAATGTGATAGAATTTCCCTGAAATCTTATATTAAACAAAATATACAATGATCTAATCGGGTCTCTGATTGCCCTATCATAGAAGTTTAGCAGTGCATTTTACTCGCCATTCCACGCGCTTTAAGATATCGCCTAGCCCAGTACGCTATCTAAATTAGGAGCGACGTAAGTTGAACAAATGTGATAGAATTACGCAGAATTCTTATATTAACCGTAATATAAAATGATCTAATCGGGTCTCTGTTTGCCTTATCCTAGAAGTTTAGTATTGCATTTTACTCGCCATTTCATGCGCTTTGAGATACCGCTTAGCCCAATACGCTATCCGAAATAGGAGCGACGTAAATTGAACAAATGTGATAGAATTTCGCTGAATTCTTAAATTAACTATAATATAAAATGATCTAATCGGGTCTCTGATTGCCCTACCCTAGAAGTTTAATAGTGCATTTTGCTCGCCATTTCATGCGCTTTGAGATGCCGCTTAGCCCAATACACTATCTGAAATATGAGCGACGTAAATTGAACAAATGTGATAGAATTTCGCTGAATCCTTATATTAACCAAAATATAAAATGATCTAACCGGGTCTCTGTTTGCCTTATCCTAGAAGTTTAGTATCGCATTTTACTCGCCATTTCATGCGCTTTGAGATGCCGCGTAGCCCAATACGCTATCTGAAATAGGAGCGACGTAAATTGAACAAATGTGATAGAATTTCGCTGAATTCTTAAATTAACTATAATATAAAATGACTTAATCGGGTCTCTGTTGGCCCTACCCTAGAAGTTTAATAGTGCATTTTACTCGCCATTTCATGCGCTTTGAGATGCCGCTTAGTGCAATACGCTATCTGAAATATGAGCGACGTAAATTGAACAAATGTGATAGAATTTCGCTGAATTCTTGTATTAACCAAAATGTAAAATGATCTAATCGGGTCTCTGTTTGCCCTACCCTGGAAGTTTAATAGTGCATTTCACTCGTCATTTCATGCGCTTTGAGATGCCGCTAAGCACAATAAGCTATCTGAAATACGAGCGACGTAAATAGAACAATTGTGATAGAATTTCGCTGAATTCTTATATTAACCAAAATATAAAATGATCTAATCGGGTCTCTGATTGCCCTATCATAGAATATTAATAGTGCATTTTACTCGCCACTCCACGCGCTTTAGGGTGCCGTCTAGCCCAGTATGCTATCCGAAATAGGAGCGACGTACATTGAATAAATGTGATAGAATTTTGCTGAATTCTTAAATTAACCATAATATAAAATGATCTAATCGGGTCTCTGTTTGCCCTACCCTAGAAGTTTAATAGTGCATTTTACTCGCCATTTCATGCGCTTTGAGATGCCGCTTAGCTCAATGCGCTATCTGAAATAGGAGCGACGTAAATTGAACAAATGTGATAGAATTTCGCCGAATTCTTAAATTAACCATAATATAAAATGATCTAATCGGGTCTCTGCTTGCCCTACCCTAGAAGTTTAACAGTGCATTTTACTCGCCATTTCATGCGCTTTGAGATGCCGCATAGCCCAATACGCTATCTGAAATAGGAGCGACGTAAATTAAACAAATGTGATAGAATTTCCCTGAAATCTTATATTAAACATAATATGAAATGATCTAACCGGGTCTCTGTTTGCCTTATCCTAGAAGTTTAGTATTGCATTTTACTCGCCATTTCATGCGCTTTGAGATGCCGCTTAGCCCAATACGCTATCAGAAATAGGAGCGACGTAAATTGAACAAATGTGATAGAATTTCGCTGAATTCTTTTATTAACCATAATGTAAAATGATCTGATCGGGTCTCTGATTGCCCTATCATAGAAGATTAATAGTGCATTTTACTCGCCACTCCACGCGCTTTAGGATGCCGCCTCGCCCAGTACGCTATCCGAAATAGGAGCGACGTAAATTGAACAAATGTGACAGAATTTTGCTGAATTCTTAAATTAACCATAATATAAAATGATCTAATCGGATCTCTGTTTGCCCTACCCTAGAAGTTTAATAGTGCATTTTACTCGCCATTTCATGCGCTTTGAGATGCCGCTTAGCCCAATACGCTATCTGAAATAGGAGCGACGAAAGTTGAACAAAGGTGATAGAATTTCGCTGAATTATTTTATTAACCAGAATGTAAAATGATCTAATCTGGTCTCTGTTCGCCCTAGCCTAGAAGTTTAATAGTGGATTTTACTCGGCATCCCACGCGCTTTAAGATGCCGCCTAGCCCAGTACGCTATCTGAAATAGGAGCGACCTAAATTGAACGAATGTGATAGGATTTTGCTGAATTCTTAAATTAACCATAATATAAAATGATCTAATCGGGTCTCTGCTTGCCCTACCCTAGAAGTTTAACAGTGCATTTTACTCGCCATTTCATGCGCTTTGAGATGCCGCATAGCCCAATACGCTATCTGAAATAGGAGCGACGTAAATTAAACAAATGTGATAGAATTTCCCTGAAATCTTATATTAAACATAATATGAAATGATCTAATCGGGTCTCTGATTGCCCTATCATAGAAGATTACTTGTGCATTTTACTCGCCATTCCACGCGCTTTAAGATGCCGCCTAGCTCAGTACGCTATCTGAAATAGGAGCGACGTAACTTGAACAAATGTGATAGAATTACGCTGCATTCTTATATTAACCGTAATATAAAATGATCTAATCGGGTCTCTGTTTGCCCTACCCTAGAAGTTTAACAGTGCACTTTACTCGCCATTTCATGCGCTTTGAGATGCCGCATAGCCCAATACGCTATCTGAAATAGGAGCGACGTAAATTGAACAAATGTGATAGAATTTCCGTGAATTCTTATATTAACCTCAATGTAAAATGATCTAATCGGGTCTCTGTTCGCCCTACCATAGAAGTCTTATAGTGCATTTCACTCGCCATTTCATGCGCTTTGAGATGCCGCTTAGCCCAATACGCTATCTGAAATAGGAGCGACCTAAATTGAACGAATGTGATAGAATTTTGCTGAATTCTTAAATTAACCATAATATAAAATGATCTAATCGGGTCGCTGCTTGCCCTACCCTAGCAGTTTAATAGTGCATTTTAGTCGCCATTTCATGCGCTTTGAGATGCCGCTTCGCCCAATACGCTATCTGAAATAGGAGCGACGTAAATTAAACAAATGTGGTAGAATTTCCCTGAAATCTTATATTAACCAAAATATAAAATGATCTAATCGGGTCTCTGATTGCCCTATCATAGAAGATTAATAGTGCATTTTACTCGCCACTCCACGCGCTTTAGGGTGCCGCCTAGCCCAGTATGCTATCCGAAATAGGAGCGACGTACATTGAACAAATGTGATAGAATTTCCCTGAAATCTTATATTAAACAAAATATAAAATGATCTAATCGGGTCTCTGATTGCCCTATCCTAGAAGATTAATAGTGCATTCTACTCGCCATTCCACGCCCTTTAAGATGCCGCCTAGCCCAGTATGCTATCTGAAATAGGAGCGACGTAAATTGAACAAATGTGATAAAATTTTGCTGACATCTTAAATTAACCATAATATAAAATGATTTAATCGGGTATCTGTTTGCCCTACCCTAGAAGTTTAATAGTGCATTTTACTCGCCATTTCATGCGCCTTCAGATGCCGCTTAGCCCAATACGCTATCTGAAATAGGAGCGACGTAAATTGAACAAATGTGATAGAATTTCGCTGAGTTCTTAAATTAACCATAATATAAAATGATCTAATCGGGTCTCTGTTTGACCTACCCTAGAAGTTTAAAAGTGCATTTTACTCGCCATTTCATGTGCTTTGAGATGCCGCATAGCCCAATACGCTATCTGGAATAGGAGCGACGTGAATTGAACAAATGTGATAGAATTTCCCTGAATTCTTATATTAACCTTAATGTAAAATGATCTAATCGGGTCTCTGTTCGCCCTACCATAGAAGTCTAATAGTGCATTTCACTCGCCATTGCACGCGCTTTAAGATGCCGCCGAGCCCAATACGCTATCTGAAATAGGAGCGACGTAAGTTGAACAAATGTGATAGAATTTCGCTGAATTCTTTTATTAACCATAATGTAAAATGATCTGATCGGGTCTCTGTTCGCCCTAGCCTAGAAGTTTAAGAGTGCATTTTATTCGCCATTTCATGCGCTTTGAGATGCCGCTTAGCCGAATACGCTATCTGAAATAGGAGCGACGTAAATTGAACAAATGCGATAGAATTTCCCTGAAATCTTATATTAAACAAAATATAAAATGATCTAATCGGGTCTCTGATTGCCCTATCATAGAACTTTAGTAGTGCATTTTACCCGCCATTCCACGCGCTTTATGATGCCGCCTAGCCCAGTACGGTACCTGAAATAGGAGCTACGTAAGTTGAACAAATGTGATAGAATTACGCTGAATTCTTATATTAACCGTAATATAAAATGATGTAATCGGGCCTCTGTTTGCCCTATCATAGAAGTTTGATAGTGCATTATACTTGCCATTTCATGTGCTTTAAGCTGCCGCATAGCCCAATACGCTATCTGGAATAGGAGCGACGTAAATTGAACAAATGTGATAGAATTTCCCTGAATTCTTATATTAACCTTAATGTAAAATGATGTAATCGGGCCTCTGTTTGCCCTATCATAGAAGTTTAACAGTGCATTTTACTCGCCATTTCGTGCGCTTTGAGATGCCGCATAGCACAATACGCTATCTGAAATAGGAGCGACGTAAATTGAACAAATGTGATAGAATTTCGCTGAATTCTTATATTAACCAAAATATAAAATGATCTACTCGGGTCTCTGATTGCCCTATCATAGAAGTTTAATAGTGCATTTTACTCGCCATTCCACGCGCTTTAAGATGCCGCCTAGCCCAGTACGCTATCTGAAATACGAGCGACGTAAATTGAACAAGAGTGATAGAATTTTGCTGAATTCTTAAATTAACCATAATATAAAATGATCTAATCGGGTCTCTGTTCGCCCTACCATAGAAGTTTAGTAGTGCACTATACTCGCCATTCCACGCGCTTCAAGATGCCGCCTAGCCCAGTACGCTATCTGAAATAGGAGCGACGTAAATTGAACAGATGTGATAAAATTTAGCTGACATCTTAAATTAACCATAATATAAAACGATCTAATCGGGTCTCTGTTTGCCCAACCCTAGAAGTTTAATAGTGCATTTTACTCGCCATTTCATGCGCCTTCAAATGCCTCTTAGCCCAATACGCTATCTGAGATAGGAGCGACGTAAATTGAACAAATGTGATAGAATTTCCCTGAAATCTTATATTAAACAAAATATAAAATGATCTACTCGGGTCACTGATTGCCCTATCACAGAAGTTTAATAGTGCGTTTTACTCGCCATTCCACGCGCTTTAAGTTGCCGCCTAGCCCAGTACGCTATCTGAAATAGGAATGACGTAAATTGAACAAATGTGATAGAATTTTGCTGAAATCTTAAATTAACCATAATATAAAATGATCTAATCGGGTCTCTGCTTGCCCTACCCTAGAAGTTTAATAGTGCATGTTAGTCGCCATTTCATGCGCTTAGAGATGCCGCTTCGCCCAATACGCTATCTGAAATGGGAGCGACGTAAATTGAACAAATGTTATAGAATTTCGCTGAAATCTTATATTAAACAAAATATAAAATGATCTAATCGGGTCTCTGATTGCCCTATCATAGAAGATTAGTAGTGCATTTTACTCGCCATTCCACGCGCTTTAAGATGCCGCCTAGCCCAGTACGCTATCTGAAATATGAGCGACGTAAGTTGAACAAATGTGATGGAATTACGCTGCATTCTTATATTAACCGTAATATAAAATGATGTAATCGGGCCTCTGTTTGCCTTACCCTAGAAGTTTAATAGTGCATTATACTCGCCATTTCATGCGCTTCGAGATACCGCTTAGCCCAATACGCTATCTGAAATAGGAGCGACATAAATTGAACAAATGTGATAGAATTTCGCTGAATTCTTAAATTAACCATAATAACAAATGATCTAATCGGGTCTCTGTTTGCCCTACCCTAGAAGTTTAACAGTGCATTTTACTCGCCATTTCATGCGCTTTGAGATGCCCCATAGCCCAATACGCTATCTGAAATAGGAGCGACGTAAATTGAACAAATGTGATAGAATTTCTGTGAATTCTTATATTAACCTCAATGTAAAATGATCTAATCGTGTCTCTCTTCGCCCTACCATAGAAGTCTAATAGCGCATTTCACTCGCCATTTCATGCGCTTTGAGATGCCGCTTAGCACAATACGCTATTTGAAATAGGAGCGACCTAAATTGAACGAATGTGATAGAATTTTGTTGAATTCTTAAATTAACCATAATATGAAATGATCTAATCGAGTCTCTGCTTGCCCTACCCTAGAAGTTTAATAGTGCATTTTACTCGTCATTTCATGCGCTTTGAGATGCCGCTTTGCCCAATACGCTATCTGAAATAGGAGCGACGTAAATTGAACGAATGTGATAGAATTTCGCTCAATTCTTAAATTAACCATAATATAAAATGATCTAATCGGGTCTCTGTTTGCCGTACCCTAGAGCTTTAATAGTGCATTTTACTCGTCATTTCATGCGCTTTGAGATGCCGCTTAGCCTAATACGCTATCTGAAATAGGAGCGATATAAGTTGAACAAATGTGATAGAATTTCGCTGAACTCTTTTATTAACCATAATGTAAAATGATCTAATCGGATCTCTGTTCGCCCTAGCCTAGAACTTTAATAGTGCATTTTATTCGCCATTTCATACGCTTTGAGATGCCGCTTAGCCGAATACGCTATCTGAAATAGGAGCGACGTAAATTGAACAAATGCGATAGAATTTCCCTGAAATCTTATATTAAACAAAATATAAAATGATCTAATCGGGTCTCTGGTTGCCCTATCATAGAAGTTTAGTAGTGCATTTTACTCGCCATTTCACGCGCTTTATGATGCCGCCTAGCCCAGTACGGTATCTGAAATAGGAGCTACGTAAGTTGAACAAATGTGATAGAATTACGCTGAATTCTTATATTACCCGTAATATAAAATGATGTAATCGGGCCTCTGTTTGCCCTATCATAGAAGTTTCATAGTGCATTATACTCGCCATTTCATGTGCTTTAAGCTGCCGCATAGCCCAATACGCTATCTGGAATAGGAGCGACGTAAATTGAACAAATGTGATAGAATTTCCCTGAATTCTTATATTAACCTTAATGTAAAATGATCTAATCGTGTCTCTCTTCGCCCTACCATAGAAGTCTAATAGCGCATTTCACTCGCCATTTCATGCGCTTTGAGATGCCGCTTAGCACAATACGCTATTTGAAATAGGGGCGACGTAAATTGAACAAATGTGATAGAATTTCGCTGAATTCTTATATTAACCAAAATATAAAATGATCTAATCGGGTCTCTGATTGCCCTATCCTAGAAGCTTAATATTGCATTTTACTCGCCATTTCATGCGCTTTGAGCTGCCGCTTAGCCCAATACGCTATCTGAAATAGGAGCGACGTAAGTTGAAAAATTGTGATAGAATATCGCTGAATTCTTTTATGAACCATAATGTAAAATGATCTAATCGGGTCTCTGTTCTCCCTAGCCTAGAAGTTTAATAGTGCATTTTATTCTCCATTTCATGCGCTTTGAGATGCCGCTTAGCCCAATACGTTATCTGAAATAGGAGCGACGTAAAACGAACAAATGAGATAGAATTTCCCTGAAATCTTATATTAAACAAAATATAAAATGATCTAATCGGGTCTCTGATTGCCCTATCATAGAAGTTTAGTAGTGCATTTTACTCGCCATTCCACGCGCTTTATGATGCCGCCTAGCCCAGTACGGTATCTGAAATAGGAGCTACGTAGGTTGAACAAATGTGATAGAATTACGCTGAATTCTTATATTAACCGTAATATAAAATGATCTAATCGGGTCTCTGTTTGCCTTATCCTAGAAGTTTAATAGTGCATTTTACTCGCCATTTCATGCGCTTTTAGATGCCGCTTAGCCCAATACGCTATCGGGAATAGGAGCGACGTAAATTGAACAAATGTGATAGAATTTCCCTGAATTCTTATATTAACCTTAATGTAAAATGATCTAATCGGGTCTCTGTTCGCCCTACCATAGAAGTCTAATAGTGCATTTCACTCGCCATTTCATGCGCTTTGAAATGCCGCTTAGCACAATACGCTATTTGAAATAGGGGCGACGTAAATTGAACAAATGTGATAGAATTACGCTGAATTCTTAAATTAACCATAATATAAAATGATCTAATCGGGTCACTGTTTGCCTTACCCTAGAAGTTTAATAGCGCATTTTACTCGCCATTTCATGCGCTTTGAGATGCCGCTTAGCCCAATACCCTATCTGAAATAGGAGCGACGTAAATTGAACAAGTGTGATAGAATTTCGTTGAATTCTTAAATTAACCATAATATACAATGATCTAATAGGGTCTCTGTTCGCCCTAGCCTAGAAGTTTAAGAGTGCATTTTACTCGCCCTTCCACGCGCATTATGATGCCGCCTAGCCCAGTACGCTATTTGAAATAGGAGCGACGTAAGTTTAACAAATGTGATAGAATTACGCTGAATTCTTATATTATCCGTAATATAAAATGATCTAATCGGTTCTCTGTTTCCCTTATCCTAGAAGTTTAATAGTACATCTTACTCGCCATTTCATGCGCTTTGAGATGCCGCTTAGCCCAATACGCTATCTGAAATAGGAGCGACGTAAATTGAACAAATGTGATAGAATTTCCCTGAATTCTTATATTAACCAAAATATCAAATGATCTAATCGGGTCTCTGATTGCCCTATCATAGAAGTTTAATAGCGCATTTTACTCGCCAATCCACGCGCTTTAAGATTCCGCCTAGCCCAGTACGCTATCTGAAATAGGAGCGACGTAAATTGAACAAATGTGATAGAATTTGGCAGAATTCTTAAATTAACCATAATATAAAATGATCTAATCGGGTCTCTGTTTGCCCTACCCTAGAAGTTTAATAGTGCATTTTACTCGCCATTTCATGCGCTTTGAGATGGCGCTTAGCCCAATACGCTATCTGAAATAGGAGCGACGTAAATTGAACAAATGTGATAGAATTTGGCTGAATTCTTAAATTAACCATAATATAAAATCATCTTATCGGGTCTCTGTTTGCCCTACCCTAGAAGTTTAATAGTGCATTTTACTCGCCATTTCTTGCGCTTTAAGATGCCGCCGAGCCCAGTACGCTATCTGAAGTAGGAGCGACGTAAGTTGAACAAATGTGATAGAATTACGCTGAATTCTTATATTAACCGTAATATAAAATGATCTAATCGGTTCTCTGTTCACCCTACCCTAGAAGCTTAAGAGTTCCTTTCACTCGTCATTTCATGCGCTTTGAGATGCCGCTTAGCCCAATACGCTATCTGAAATAGGAGCGACGTAAATTGAACAAATGCGATAGAATTTCCCTGAAATCTTATATTAAACAAAATATAAAATGATCTAATCGGGTCTCTGATTGCCCTATCATCGAAGTTTAATAGCGCATTTCACTCGCCATTCCACGCGCTTTAAGATGCCTCCTAGCGCAGTACGCTATCTTAAATAGGAGCGACGTAAATTGAACAAATGTGATAGAATTTTGCTGAATTCTTAAATTAACCATAATACAAAATGATCCAATCGGGTCTCTGTTTGCTCTACTCTAGAAGTATAAGAGTGCATTTTACTCGGCATTTCCTGCGCTTTGAGATGCCGCTTAGCGCAATTCGTTACCTGAAATATGAGCGACGCAAATTGAACAAATGTGATAGAATTTCCCTGAAATCTTATATTAAACAAAATATAAAATGATCTAATCGGGCCTCTGATTGCCCTATCATAGAAATTTAGGAGTGCATTTTACTCGCCATTTCATACGCTTTGAGATGCCGCTTAGCACTATACGCTATCTGAAATATGAGCGACGTAAATTGAACAAGTGTGATAGAATTACGCTGAATTCTTTTATTAACCGTAATATAAAATAATATAATCGGGTCTCTGTTTGCCTTATCCTAGAAGTTTAACAGTGCATTTTACTCGCCATTTCATGCGCTTTGAGATGCCGCTTAGCCCAATACGCTATCTGAAATAGGAGCGACGTAAATTGAACAAATGTGATAGAATTTCGCAGAATTCTTAAATTAACCATAATATAAAATGATCTAATCGGGTCTCTGTTCGCCCTACCATAGAAATCTAATAGTGCATATTACTCGCCATTTCATGCGCTTTGAGATGCCGCTTAGCCCAATACGCTATCTGAAATAGGAGCGACGTAAGTTGAACAAATGTGATAGAATTTCGCTGAATTCATTTATTAACCATAATGTAAAATGATCTGATCGGGTCTCTGTTCGCCCTAGCCTAGAAGTTTAAGAGTGCATTTTATTCGCCATTTCATGCGCTTTGAGATGCCGCTTAGCCGAATACGCTATCTGAAATAGGAGCGGCCTAAATTGAACAAATGTGATAGAATTTCCCTGAAATCTTATATAAAACAAAATATAAAATGATCTAATCGGGTCTCTGATTGCCCTATCATATAAGTTTAGTAGTGCATTTTACTCGCCATTCCACGCGCTTTATGATGCCGCCTAGCCCAGTACGGTATCTGAAATAGGAGCTACGTAAGTTGAACAAATGTGATAGAATTACGCTGAATTCTTATATTAACCGTAATATAAAATGATGTAATCGGGCCTCTGTTTACCCTATCATAGAAGTTTGATAGTGCATTTTACTTACCATTTCATGTGCTTTAAGCTGCCGCATAGCCCAATACGCTATCGGGAATAGGAGCGACGTAAATTGAACAAATGTGATAGAATTTCCCTGAATTCTTATATTAACCTTAATGTAAAATGATCTAATCGGGTCTCTGTTCGCCCTACCATAGAAGTCTAATAGTGCATTTCACTCGCCATTTCATGCTCTTTGAGATGCCGCTTAGCACAATACGCTATTTGAAATAGGGGCGACGTAAATTGAACAAATGTGATAGAATTACGCTGAATTCTTAAATTAACCATAATATAAAATGATCTAATCGGGTCACTGTTTGCCTTACCCTAGAAGATTAATAGCGCATTTTACTCGCCATTTCATGCGCTTTGAGATGCCGCTTAGCCCAATACCCTATCTGAAATAGGAGCGACGTAAATTGAACAAGTGTGATAGAATTTCGTTGAATTCTTAAATTAACCATAATATACAATGATCTAATAGGGTCTCTGTTCGCCCTAGCCTAGAAGTTTAAGAGTGCATTTTACTCGCCATTTCCTGCGCTTTGAGATGCCGCTTAGCGCAATACGCTACCTGAAATATGAGCGACGCAAATTGAACAAATGTGATAGAATTTCCCTGAAATCTTATATTAAACAAAATATAAAATGATCTCATCGGGTATCTGATTGCCCTATCATAGAAATTTAGGAGTGCATTTTACTCGCCATTTCATACGCTTTGAGATGCCGCTTAGCACTTTACGCTATCTGAAATATGAGCGACGTAAATTGAACAAATGTGATAGAATTTGGCTGAATTCTTATATTAACCTTAATGTAAAATGATCTAATCAGGTCTCTGTTCGCCCGTCCCTAGAAGTTTAATGTTGCATTTCACTCGTCATTTCATGCGCCTCGAGATGCCGCCTAGCCCAATACGCTATCTGAAATAGGAGCGACCTAAATTGAACGAATGTGATAGAATTTTGCTGAATTCTTAAATTAACCATAATATAAAATGATCTAATCGAGTCTCTGCTTGCCCTACCCTAGAAGTTTAATAGTGCATTTTACTCGTCATTTCATGCGCTTTGAGATGCCGCTTAGCGTAATACGCTATCTGAAATAGGAGCGATATAAGTTGAACAAATGTGATAGAATTTCGCTGAACTCTTTTATTAACCATAATGTAAAATGATCTAATCGGATCTCTGTTCGCCCTAGCCTAGAACTTTAATAGTGCATTTTATTCGCCATTTCATGCGCCTTGAGATGCCGCTTAGCCCAATACGCTATCAGAAATAGGAGCGACGTAAATTGAACAAATGTGATAGAATTTCGCTGAATTCTTTTATTAACCATAATGTAAAATGATCTGATCGGGTCTCTGATTGCCCTATCATAGAAGATTAATAGTGCATTTTACTCGCCACTCCACGCGCTTTAGGATGCCGCCTCGCCCAGTACGCTATCCGAAATAGGAGCGACGTAAATTGAACAAATGTGACAGAATTTTGCTGAATTCTTAAATTAACCATAATATAAAATGATCTAATCGGATCTCTGTTTGCCCTACCCTAGAAGTTTAATAGTGCATTTTACTCGCCATTTCATGCGCTTTGAGATGCCGCTTAGCCCAATACGCTATCTGAAATAGGAGCGACGAAAGTTGAACAAAGGTGATAGAATTTCGCTGAATTATTTTATTAACCAGAATGTAAAATGATCTAATCTGGTCTCTGTTCGCCCTAGCCTAGAAGTTTAATAGTGGATTTTACTCGGCATCCCACGCGCTTTAAGATGCCGCCTAGCCCAGTACGCTATCTGAAATAGGAGCGACCTAAATTGAACGAATGTGATAGGATTTTGCTGAATTCTTAAATTAACCATAATATAAAATGATCTAATCGGGTCTCTGCTTGCCCTACCCTAGAAGTTTAACAGTGCATTTTACTCGCCATTTCATGCGCTTTGAGATGCCGCATAGCCCAATACGCTATCTGAAATAGGAGCGACGTAAATTAAACAAATGTGATAGAATTTCCCTGAAATCTTATATTAAACATAATATGAAATGATCTAATCGGGTCTCTGATTGCCCTATCATAGAAGATTACTTGTGCATTTTACTCGCCATTCCACGCGCTTTAAGATGCCGCCTAGCTCAGTACGCTATCTGAAATAGGAGCGACGTAACTTGAACAAATGTGATAGAATTACGCTGCATTCTTATATTAACCGTAATATAAAATGATCTAATCGGGTCTCTGTTCGCCCTACCATAGAAGTCTTATAGTGCATTTCACTCGCCATTTCATGCGCTTTGAGATGCCGCTTAGCCCAATACGCTATCTGAAATAGGAGCGACCTAAATTGAACGAATGTGATAGAATTTTGCTGAATTCTTAAATTAACCATAATATAAAATGATCTAATCGGGTCGCTGCTTGCCCTACCCTAGAAGTTTAATAGTGCATTTTAGTCGCCATTTCATGCGCTTTGAGATGCCGCTTCGCCCAATACGCTATCTGAAATAGGAGCGACGTAAATTAAACAAATGTGATAGAATTTCGCTGAGTTCTTAAATTAACCATAATATAAAATGATCTAATCGGGTCTCTGTTTGACCTACCCTAGAAGTTTAAAAGTGCATTTTACTCGCCATTTCATGTGCTTTGAGATGCCGCATAGCCCAATACGCTATCTGGAATAGGAGCGACGTGAATTGAACAAATGTGATAGAATTTCCCTGAATTCTTATATTAACCTTAATGTAAAATGATCTAATCGGGTCGCTGTTCGCCCTACCATAGAAGTCTAATAGGGCATTTCACTCGCCATTGCACGCGCTTTAAGATGCCGCCGAGCCCAATACGCTATCTGAAATAGGAGCGACGTAAGTTGAACAAATGTGATAGAATTTCGCTGAATTCTTTTATTAACCATAATGTAAAATGATCTGATCGGGTCTCTGTTCGCCCTAGCCTAGAAGTTTAAGAGTGCATTTTATTCGCCATTTCATGCGCTTTGAGATGCCGCTTAGCCGAATACGCTATCTGAAATAGGAGCGACGTAAATTGAACAAATGCGATAGAATTTCCCTGAAATCTTATATTAAACAAAATATAAAATGATCTAATCGGGTCTCTGATTGCCCTATCATAGAACTTTAGTAGTGCATTTTACCCGCCATTCCACGCGCTTTATGATGCCGCCTAGCCCAGTACGGTACCTGAAATAGGAGCTACGTAAGTTGAACAAATGTGATAGAATTACGCTGAATTCTTATATTAACCGTAATATAAAATGATGTAATCGGGCCTCTGTTTGCCCTATCATAGAAGTTTGATAGTGCATTATACTTGCCATTTCATGTGCTTTAAGCTGCCGCATAGCCCAATACGCTATCTGGAATAGGAGCGACGTAAATTGAACAAATGTGATAGAATTTCCCTGAATTCTTATATTAACCTTAATGTAAAATGATGTAATCGGGCCTCTGTTTGCCCTATCATAGAAGTTTAACAGTGCATTTTACTCGCCATTTCGTGCGCTTTGAGATGCCGCATAGCACAATACGCTATCTGAAATAGGAGCGACGTAAATTGAACAAATGTGATAGAATTTCGCTGAATTCTTATATTAACCAAAATATAAAATGATCTACTCGGGTCTCTGATTGCCCTATCATAGATGTTTAATAGTGCATTTTACTCGCCATTCCACGCGCTTTAAGATGCCGCCTAGCCCAGTACGCTATCTGAAATACGAGCGACGTAAATTGAACAAGAGTGATAGAATTTTGCTGAATTCTTAAATTAACCATAATATAAAATGATCTAATCGGGTCTCTGTTCGCCCTACCATAGAAGTTTAGTAGTGCACTATACTCGCCATTCCACGCGCTTCAAGATGCCGCCTAGCCCAGTACGCTATCTGAAATAGGAGCGACGTAAATTGAACAGATGTGATAAAATTTAGCTGACATCTTAAATTAACCATAATATAAAACGATCTAATCGGGTCTCTGTTTGCCCAACCCTAGAAGTTTAATAGTGCATTTTACTCGCCATTTCATGCGCCTTCAAATGCCTCTTAGCCCAATACGCTATCTGAGATAGGAGCGACGTAAATTGAACAAATGTGATAGAATTTCCCTGAAATCTTATATTAAACAAAATATAAAATGATCTACTCGGGTCACTGATTGCCCTATCACAGAAGTTTAATAGTGCGTTTTACTCGCCATTCCACGCGCTTTAAGTTGCCGCCTAGCCCAGTACGCTATCTGAAATAGGAGCGACGTAAATTGAACAAATGTGATAGAATTTTGCTGAAATCTTAAATTAACCATAATATAAAATGATCTAATCGGGTCTCTGCTTGCCCTACCCTAGAAGTTTAATAGTGCATGTTAGTCGCCATTTCATGCGCTTAGAGATGCCGCTTCGCCCAATACGCTATCTGAAATGGGAGCGACGTAAATTGAACAAATGTTATAGAATTTCGCTGAAATCTTATATTAAACAAAATATAAAATGATCTAATCGGGTCTCTGATTGCCCTATCATAGAAGATTAGTAGTGCATTTTACTCGCCATTCCACGCGCTTTAAGATGCCGCCTAGCCCAGTACGCTATCTGAAATATGAGCGACGTAAGTTGAACAAATGTGATGGAATTACGCTGCATTCTTATATTAACCGTAATATAAAATGATGTAATCGGGCCTCTGTTTGCCTTACCCTAGAAGTTTAATAGTGCATTATACTCGCCATTTCATGCGCTTCGAGATACCGCTTAGCCCAATACGCTATCTGAAATAGGAGCGACATAAATTGAACAAATGTGATAGAATTTCGCTGAATTCTTAAATTAACCATAATAACAAATGATCTAATCGGGTCTCTGTTTGCCCTACCCTAGAAGTTTAACAGTGCATTTTACTCGCCATTTCATGCGCTTTGAGATGACCCATAGCCCAATACGCTATCTGAAATAGGAGCGACGTAAATTGAACAAATGTGATAGAATTTCTGTGAATTCTTATATTAACCTCAATGTAAAATGATCTAATCGGGTCTCTGTTCGCCCTACCATAGAAGTCATATAGTGCATTTCACTCGCCATTTCATGTGCTTTGAGATGCCGCTTAGACCAATACGCTATCTGAAATAGGAGCGACCTAAATTGAACGAATGTGATAGAATTTTGTTGAATTCTTAAATTAACCATAATATGAAATGATCTAATCGAGTCTCTGCTTGCCCTACCCTAGAAGTTTAATAGTGCATTTTACTCGTCATTTCATGCGCTTTGAGATGCCGCTTTGCCCAATACGCTATCTGAAATAGGAGCGACGTAAATTGAACGAATGTGATAGAATTTCGCTCAATTCTTAAATTAACCATAATATAAAATGATCTAATCGGGTCTCTGTTTGCCGTACCCTAGAGCTTTAATAGTGCATTTTACTCGTCATTTCATGCGCTTTGAGATGCCGCTTAGCCTAATACGCTATCTGAAATAGGAGCGATATAAGTTGAACAAATGTGATAGAATTTCGCTGAACTCTTTTATTAACCATAATGTAAAATGATCTAATCGGATCTCTGTTCGCCCTAGCCTAGAACTTTAATAGTGCATTTTATTCGCCATTTCATACGCTTTGAGATGCCGCTTAGCCGAATACGCTATCTGAAATAGGAGCGACGTAAATTGATCAAATGCGATAGAATTTCCCTGAAATCTTATATTAAACAAAATATAAAATGATCTAATCGGGTCTCTGGTTGCCCTATCATAGAAGTTTAGTAGTGCATTTTACTCGCCATTTCACGCGCTTTATGATGCCGCCTAGCCCAGTACGGTATCTGAAATAGGAGCTACGTAAGTTGAACAAATGTGATAGAATTACGCTGAATTCTTATATTACCCGTAATATAAAATGATGTAATCGGGCCTCTGTTTGCCCTATCATAGAAGTTTGATAGTGCATTATACTCGCCATTTCATGTGCTTTAAGCTGCCGCATAGCCCAATACGCTATCTGGAATAGGAGCGACGTAAATTGAACAAATGTGATAGAATTTCCCTGAATTCTTATATTAACCTTAATGTAAAATGATCTAATCGTGTCTCTCTTCGCCCTACCATAGAAGTCTAATAGCGCATTTCACTCGCCATTTCATGCGCTTTGAGATGCCGCTTAGCACAATACGCTATTTGAAATAGGGGCGACGTAAATTGAACAAATGTGATAGAATTTCGCTGAATTCTTATATTAACCAAAATATAAAATGATCTAATCGGGTCTCTGATTGCCCTATCCTAGAAGCTTAATATTGCATTTTACTCGCCATTTCATGCGCTTTGAGCTGCCGCTTAGCCCAATACGCTATCTGAAATAGGAGCGACGTAAGTTGAAAAATTGTGATAGAATATCGCTGAATTCTTTTATGAACCATAATGTAAAATGATCTAATCGGGTCTCTGTTCTCCCTAGCCTAGAAGTTTAATAGTGCATTTTATTCTCCATTTCATGCGCTTTGAGATGCCGCTTAGCCCAATACGTTATCTGAAATAGGAGCGACGTAAAACGAACAAATGAGATAGAATTTCCCTGAAAACTTATATTAAACAAAATATAAAATGATCTAATCGGGTCTCTGATTGCCCTATCATAGAAGTTTAGTAGTGCATTTTACTCGCCATTCCACGCGCTTTATGATGCCGCCTAGCCCAGTACGGTATCTGAAATAGGAGCTACGTAGGTTGAACAAATGTGATAGAATTACGCTGAATTCTTATATTAACCGTAATATAAAATGATCTAATCGGGTCTCTGTTTGCCTTATCCTAGAAGTTTAATAGTGCATTTTACTCGCCATTTCATGCGCTTTTAGATGCCGCTTAGCCCAATACGCTATCGGGAATAGGAGCGACGTAAATTGAACAAATGTGATAGAATTTCCCTGAATTCTTATATTAACCTTAATGTAAAATGATCTAATCGGGTCTCTGTTCGCCCTACCATAGAAGTCTAATAGTGCATTTCACTCGCCATTTCATGCGCTTTGAAATGCCGCTTAGCACAATACGCTATTTGAAATAGGGGCGACGTAAATTGAACAAATGTGATAGAATTACGCTGAATTCTTAAATTAACCATAATATAAAATGATCTAATCGGGTCACTGTTTGCCTTACCCTAGAAGTTTAATAGCGCATTTTACTCGCCATTTCATGCGCTTTGAGATGCCGCTTAGCCCAATACCCTATCTGAAATAGGAGCGACGTAAATTGAACAAGTGTGATAGAATTTCGTTGAATTCTTAAATTAACCATAATATACAATGATCTAATAGGGTCTCTGTTCGCCCTAGCCTAGAAGTTTAAGAGTGCATTTTACTCGCCCTTCCACGCGCATTATGATGCCGCCTAGCCCAGTACGCTATTTGAAATAGGAGCGACGTAAGTTTAACAAATGTGATAGAATTACGCTGAATTCTTATATTATCCGTAATATAAAATGATCTAATCGGTTCTCTGTTTCCCTTATCCTAGAAGTTTAATAGTACATCTTACTCGCCATTTCATGCGCTTTGAGATGCCGCTTAGCCCAATACGCTATCTGAAATAGGAGCGACGTAAATTGAACAAATGCGATAGAATTTCCCTGAAATCTTATATTAAACAAAATATAAAATGATCTAATCGGGTCTCTGATTGCCCTATCATAGAACTTTAGTAGTGCATTTTACCCGCCATTCCACGCGCTTTATGATGCCGCCTAGCCCAGTACGGTACCTGAAATAGGAGCTACGTAAGTTGAACAAATGTGATAGAATTACGCTGAATTCTTATATTAACCGTAATATAAAATGATGTAATCGGGCCTCTGTTTGCCCTATCATAGAAGTTTGATAGTGCATTATACTTGCCATTTCATGTGCTTCAAGCTGCCGCATAGCCCAATACGCTATCTGGAATAGGAGCGACGTAAATTGAACAAATGTGATAGAATTTCCCTGAATTCTTATATTAACCTTAATGTAAAATGATGTAATCGGGCCTCTGTTTGCCCTATCATAGAAGTTTAACAGTGCATTTTACTCGCCATTTCGTGCGCTTTGAGATGCCGCATAGCACAATACGCTATCTGAAATAGGAGCGACGTAAATTGAACAAATGTGATAGAATTTCGCTGAATTCTTATATTAACCAAAATATAAAATGATCTACTCGGGTCTCTGATTGCCCTATCATAGAAGTTTAATAGTGCATTTTACTCGCCATTCCACGCGCTTTAAGATGCCGCCTAGCCCAGTACGCTATCTGAAATACGAGCGACGTAAATTGAACAAGAGTGATAGAATTTTGCTGAATTCTTAAATTAACCATAATATAAAATGATCTAATCGGGTCTCTGTTCGCCCTACCATAGAAGTTTAGTTGTGCACTATACTCGCCATTCCACGCGCTTCAAGATGCCGCCTAGCCCAGTACGCTATCTGAAATAGGAGCGACGTAAATTGAACAGATGTGATAAAATTTAGCTGACATCTTAAATTAACCATAATATAAAACGATCTAATCGGGTCTCTGTTTGCCCAACCCTAGAAGTTTAATAGTGCATTTTACTCGCCATTTCATGCGCCTTCAAATGCCTCTTAGCCCAATACGCTATCTGAGATAGGAGCGACGTAAATTGAACAAATGTGATAGAATTTCCCTGAAATCTTATATTAAACAAAATATAAAATGATCTACTCGGGTCACTGATTGCCCTATCACAGAAGTTTAATAGTGCGTTTTACTCGCCATTCCACGCGCTTTAAGTTGCCGCCTAGCCCAGTACGCTATCTGAAATAGGAGCGACGTAAATTGAACAAATGTGATAGAATTTTGCTGAAATCTTAAATTAACCATAATATAAAATGATCTAATCGGGTCTCTGCTTGCCCTACCCTAGAAGTTTAATAGTGCATGTTAGTCGCCATTTCATGCGCTTAGAGATGCCGCTTCGCCCAATACGCTATCTGAAATGGGAGCGACGTAAATTGAACAAATGTTATAGAATTTCGCTGAAATCTTATATTAAACAAAATATAAAATGATCTAATCGGGTCTCTGATTGCCCTATCATAGAAGATTAGTAGTGCATTTTACTCGCCATTTCATGCGCTTTGAGATGCCGCCTAGCCCAGTACGCTATCTGAAATAGGAGCGACGTAAATTGAACAAATGTGATAGAATTTGGCAGAATTCTTAAATTAACCATAATATAAAATGATCTAATCGGGTCTCTGTTTGCCCTACCCTAGAAGTTTAATAGTGCATTTTACTCGCCATTTCATGCGCTTTGAGATGGCGCTTAGCCCAATACGCTACCTGAAATAGGAGCGACGTAAATTGAACAAATGTGATAGAATTTGGCTGAATTCTTAAATTAACCATAATATAAAATCATCTTATCGGGTCTCTGTTTGCCCTACCCTAGAAGTTTAATAGTGCATTTTACTCGCCATTTCTTGCGCTTTAAGATGCCGCCGAGCCCAGTACGCTATCTGAAGTAGGAGCGACGTAAGTTGAACAAATGTGATAGAATTACGCTGAATTCTTATATTAACCGTAATATAAAATGATCTAATCGGTTCTCTGTTCACCCTACCCTAGAAGCTTAAGAGTTCCTTTCACTCGTCATTTCATGCGCTTTGAGATGCCGCTTAGCCCAAGACGCTATCTGAAATAGGAGCGACGTAAGTTGAACAATTGTGATAGAATTTAGCTGAATTCTTATATTAACCAAAATATAAAATGATCTAGTCGGGTCTCTGATTGCCCTATCATAGAAGTTTAATAGTGCATTTTGATCGCCATTCCACGCGCTTTAAGATGCCGCCTAACCCAGTACGCTATCTGAAATTGGAGCGACGTAAATTGAACAAATGTGACAGAATTTTGCTGACATCTTAAATTAACTATAATATAAAATGATCTAATCGGGTCTCTGTTTGACCTACCCTACAAGTTTAGCAGTGCATTTTACTCGCCATTTCCTGCGCTTTGAGATGCCGCTTAGCGCAATACGCTACCTGAAATATGAGCTACGCAAATTGAACAAATGTGATAGAATTTCCCTGAAATCTTATATTAAACAAAATATAAAATGATCTAATCGGGTCTCTGATTGCCCTATCATAGAAATTTAGGAGTGCATTTTACTCGCCATTTCATACGCTTTGAGATGCCGCTTAGCACTATACGCTATCTGAAATATGAGCGACGTAAATTGAACAAATGTGATAGAATTTCGCTGAATTCTTATATTAACCTTAATGTAAAATGATCTAATCGGGTCTCTGTTCGCCCGTCCCTAGAAGTTTAATGTTGCATTTCACTGGTCATTTCATGCGCCTCGAGATGCCGCCTAGCCCAGTACGCTATCTTAAGTAGGAGCGACGTAAATTGAACAAATGTGATAGAATTACGCTTAATTCTTATATTAACAGTAATATAAATTGATCTAATCGGGTCTCTCTTTCCCTTACCCTAGAAGTTTGATAGTGCATTTTACTAGCCATTTCATGCGTTTTGAGATGCCGCTCAGCCCAATACGCTATCTGAAATAGGAGCGACGTAAATTGAACAAATATGATAGAATTTCCCTGAATTCTTATATTAACCTTAATGTAAAATGATCTAATCGGGTCTCTGTTTGCCCGAGTCTAGAAGTTTCATAGTGCATTTTATTCGACATTTCATGCGCTTTGAGATGCCGCTTAGCCTAACACGCTATCTGAAATAGGAGCGGCCTAAATTGAACAAATGTGATAGAATTTCCCTGAAATCTTATATAAAACAAAATATAAAATGATCTAATCGGGTCTCTGATTGCCCTACCATAGGAGTTTAACAGTGCATTTTACTCGCCATTCCACGCGCTTTAAGATGCCGCTTAGTCCAGTACGCTATCTGAAATCGGAGCGACGTAAATTGAACAAATGTGATAGAATTTCGCTGAATTCTTATATTAACCAAAATATAAAATGATCTAGTCGGGTCTCTGATTGCCCTATCATAGAAGTTTAATAGTGCATTTTGATCGCCATTCCACGTGCTTTAAGATGCCGCCTAGCCCAGTATGCTATCTGAAATTGGAGCGACGTAAATTGAACAAATGTGACAGAATTTTGCTGACATCTTAAATTAACCATAATATAAAATCATCTAATCGGGTCTCTGTTTGCCCTACCCTACAAGTTTAGCAGTGCATTTTACTCGCCATTTCATGCGCTTTGAGATGCCGCTTAGCCCAATACGCTATCTGAAATAGGAGCGACGTAAATTGAACAAATGTGATAGAATTTCCCTGAATTCTTATATTAACCAAAATATCAAATGATCTAATCGGGTCTCTGATTGCCCTATCATAGAAGTTTAATAGTGCATTTTACTCGCCAATCCACGCGCTTTAAGATTCCGCCTAGCCCAGTACGCTATCTGAAATAGGAGCGACGTAAATTGAACAAATGTGATAGAATTTGGCAGAATTCTTAAATTAACCATAATATAAAATGATCTAATCGGGTCTCTGATTGCCCTGCCATAGGAGTTTAATAGTGCATTTTACTCGCCATTTCATGCGCTTTGAGATGGCGCTTAGCCCAATACGCTATCTGAAATCGGAGCGACGTAAATTGAACAAATGTGATAGAATTTCGCTGAATTCTTATATTAACCAAAATATAAAATGATCTAGTCGGGTCTCTGATTGCCCTATCATAGAAGTTTAATAGTGCATTTTGATCGCCATTCCACGCGCTTTAAGATGCCGCCTAGCCCAGTATGCTATCTGAAATTGGAGCGACGTAAATAGAACAAGTGCGATAGAATTTCCCTGAAATCTTATATTAAACAAAATATAAAATGATCTAATCGGGTCTCCGATTGCCCTATCATAGAAGTTTAATAGTGCATTTTACTCGCCAACCCACGCGCTTTAAGATTCCGCCTAGCCCAGTACGCTATCTGAAATAGGAGCGACGTAAGTTGAACAAATGTGATAGAATTTGGCTGAATTCTTAAATTAACCATAATATAAAATGATCTAATCGGGTCTCCGTGTGCCCTACCCTAGAAGTGTAATAGTGCATTTCACTCGCCATTTCATGCGCTTTGTGATGCCGCTTAGCCCAATACGCTATCTGAAATAGGAGCGACGTAAATAGAACAATTGTGATAGAATTTCGCTGAATTCTTATATTAACCAAAATATAAAATGATCTAATCGGGTCTCTGATTGCCCTATCATAGAAGTTTAATAGTGCATTTTACTCGCCAATCCACGCGCTTTAAGATTCCGCCTAGCCCAGTACGCTATCTGAAATAGGAGCGACGTAAATTGAACAAATGTGATAGAATTTTGCTGAATTCTTAAATTAACCATAATATAAAATGATCTAATCGGGTATCTGTTTGCCCTACCCTAGAAGCTTAATATTGCATTTTACTCGCCATTTCATGCGCTTTGAGCTGCCGCTTAGCCCAATACGCTATCTGAAATAGGAGCGACGTAAGTTGAAAAATTGTGATAGAATTTCGCTGAATTCTTTTATGAACCATAATGTAAAATGATCTAATCGGGTCTCTGTTCTCCCTAGCCTAGAAGTTTAATAGTGCATTTTATTCTCCATTTCATGCGCTTTGAGATGCCGCTTAGCCCAATACGCTATCTGAAATAGGAGCGACGTAAATTGAACAAGTGCGATAGAATTTCCCTGAAATCTTATATTAAACAAAATATAAAATGATCTAATCGGGTCTCTGATTGCCCTATCATAGAAGTGTAGTAGTGCATTTTATTCGCCATCCCACGCACTTTAAGATGCCGCCTAGCCCAGTACGCTATCTGAAATAGGAGCGACGTAAATTGAACAAATGTGATAGAATTTCCCTGAATTCTTATATTAACCTTAATGTAAAATGATCTAATCGGGTCTCTGTTCGCCCTACCATAGAAGTCTAATAGTGCATTTCACTCGCCATTTCATGCGCTTTGAGATGCCGCTTAGCACAATACGCTATTTGAAATAGGGGCGACGTAAATTGAACAAATGTGATAGAATTACGCTGAATTCTTAAATTAACCATAATATAAAATGATGTAATCGGGTCACTGTTTGCCTTACCCTAGAAGTTTAATAGCGCATTTTACTCGCCATTTCATGCGCTTTGAGATGCCGCTTAGCCCAATACCCTATCTGAAATAGGAGCGACGTCAATTGAACAAGTGTGATAGAATTTCGTTGAATTCTTAAATTAACCATAATATACAATGATCTAATAGGGTCTCTGTTCGCCCTAGCCTAGAAGTTTAACAGTGCATTTTACTCGCCCTTCCACGGGCTTTATGCTGCCGCCTAGCCCAGTACGCTATTTGAAATAGGAGCGACGTAAGTTTAACAAATGTGATAGAATTACGCTGAATTCTTATATTATCCGTAATATAGAATGATCTAATCGGTTCTCTGTTTGCCTTATCCTAGAAGTTTAATAGTACATCTTACTCGCCATTTCATGCGCTATGAGATGCCGCTTAGCCCAATACGCAATCTGAAATAGGAGCGACGTAATTTGAACAAATGTGATAGAATTTCGCTTTATTCTTATATTAACCAAAATATAAAATGATCTAATCGGGTCTCTGATTGCGCTATCATCGAAGTTTAATAGTGCATTTCACACGCCATTCCACGCGCTTTAAGATGCCGCCTAGCGCAGTACGCTATCTTAAATAGGAGCGACGTAAATTGAACAAATGTGATAGAATTTTGCTGAATTCTTAAATTAACCATAATACAAAATGATCCAATCGGGTCTCTGTTGCCCTACTCTAGAAGTATAAGAATGCATTTTACTCGCCATTTCCTGCGCTTTGAGATGCCGCTTAGCGCAATACGCTACCTGAAATATGAGCGACGCAAATTGAACAAATGTGATAGAATTTCCCTGAAATCTTATATTAAACAAAATATAAAATGATCTAATCGGGTCTCTGATTGCCCTATCATAGAAATTTAGGAGTGCATTTTACTCGCCATTTCATACGCTTTGAGATGCCGCTTAGCACTATACGCTATCTGAAATATGAGCGACGTAAATTGAACAAATGTGATAGAATTTCGCTGAATTCTTATATTAACCTTAATGTAAAATGATCTAATCGGGTCTCTGTTCGCCCGTCCCTAGAAGTTTAATGTTGCATTTCACTGGTCATTTCATGCGCCTCGAGATGCCGCCTAGCCCAGTACGCTATCTTAAATAGGAGCGACGTAAATTGAACAAATGTGATAGAATTACGCTTAATTCTTATATTAACCGTAATATAAATTGATCTAATCGGGTCCCTCTTTCCCTTACCCTAGAAGTTTGATAGTGCATTTTACTAGCCATCTCATGCGTTTTGTGATGCCGCTCAGCCCAATACGCTATCTGAAATAGGAGCGACGTAAATTGAACAAATATGATAGAATTTCCCTGAATTCTTATATTAACCTTAATGTAAAATGATCTAATCGGGTCTCTGTTTGCCCTAGTCTAGAAGTTTCATAGTGCATTTTATTCGACATTTCATGCGCTTTGAGATGCCGCTTAGCCCAATACGCTATCTGAAATAGGAGCGGCCTAAATTGAAAAAATGTGATAGAATTTCCCTGAAATCTTATATAAAACAAAATATAAAATGATCTAATCGGGTCTCTGATTGCCCTACCATAGGAGTTTAATAGTGCATTTTACTCGCCATTCCACGCGCTTTAAGATGCCGCTTAGTCCAGTACGCTATCTGAAATCGGAGCGACGTAAATTGAACAAATGTGATAGAATTTCGCTGAATTCTTATATTAACCAAAATATAAAATGATCTAGTCGGGTCTCTGATTGCCCTATCATAGAAGTTTAATAGTGCATTTTGATCGCCATTCCACGTGCTTTAAGATGCCGCCTAGCCCAGTATGCTATCTGAAATTGGAGCGACGTAAATTGAACAAATGTGACAGAATTTTGCTGACATCTTAAATTAACCATAATATAAAATGATCTAATCGGGTCTCTGTTTGCCCTACCCTACAAGTTTAGCAGTGCATTTTACTCGCCATTTCATGCGCTTTGAGATGCCGCTTAGCCCAATACGCTATCTGAAATAGGAGCGACGTAAATTGAACAAATGTGATAGAATTTCCCTGAATTCTTATATTAACCAAAATATCAAATGATCTAATCGGGTCTCTGATTGCCCTATCATAGAAGTTTAATAGTGCATTTTACTCGCCAATCCACGCGCTTTAAGATTCCGCCTAGCCCAGTACGCTATCTGAAATAGGAGCGACGTAAATTGAACAAATGTGATAGAATTTGGCAGAATTCTTAAATTAACCATAATATAAAATGATCTAATCGGGTCTCTGTTTGCCCTAACCTAGAAGTTTAATAGTGCATTTTACTCGCCATTTCATGCGCTTTGAGATGGCGCTTAGCCCAATACGCTATCTGAAATAGGAGCGACGTAAATTGAACAAATGTGATAGAATTTGGCTGAATTCTTAAATTAATCATAATATAAAATCATCTTATCGGGTCTCTGTTTGCCCAACCCTAGAAGTTTAATAGTGCATTTTACTCGCCATTTCTTGCGCTTTAAGATGCCGCCGAGCCCAGTACGCTATTTGAAATAGGAGCGACGTAAGTTTAACAAATGTGATAGAATTACGCTGAATTCTTATATTATCCGTAATATAAAATGATCTAATCGGTTCTCTGTTTGCCTTATCCTAGAAGTTTAATAGTACATCTTACTCGCCATTTCATGCGCTTTGAGATGCCGCTTAGCCCAATACGCTATCTGAAATAGGAGCGACGTAATTTGAACAAATGTGATAGAATTTCGCTTTATTCTTACATTAACCAAAATATAAAATGATCTAATCGGGTCTCTGATTGCCCTATCATCGAAGTTTAATAGTGCATTTCACTCGCCATTCCACGCGCTTTAAGATGCCGCCTAGCGCAGTACGCTATCTTAAATAGGAGGGACGTAAATTGAACAAATGTGATAGAATTTTGCTGAATTCTTAAATTAACCATAATACAAAATGATCCAATCGGGTCACTGTTTGCCCTACTCTAGAAGTATAAGAGTGCATTTTACTCGCCATTTCCTGCGCTTTGAGATGCCGCTTAGCGCAATACGCTACCTGAAATATGAGCGACGCAAATTGAACAAATGTGATAGAATTTCCCTGAAATCTTATATTAAACAAAATATAAAATGATCTAATCGGGTCTCTGATTGCCCTACCATAGGAGTTTAATAGTGCATTTTACTCGCCATTCCACGCGCTTTAAGATGCCGCTTAGTCCAGTACGCTATCTGAAATCGGAGCGGCCTAAATTGAACAAATGTGATAGAATTTCGCTGAATTCTTATATTAACCAAAATATAAAATGATCTAGTCGGGTCTCTGATTGCCCTATCATAGAAGTTTAATAGTGCATTTTGATCGCCATTCCACGCGCTTTAAGATGCCGCCTAGCCCAGTATGCTATCTGAAATTGGAGCGACGTAAATTGAACAAATGTGACAGAATTTTGCTGACATCTTAAATTAACCATAATATAAAATGATCTAATCGGGTCTCTGTTTGCCCTACCCTACAAGTTTAGCAGTGCATGTTACTCGCCATTTCATGCGCTTTGAGATGCCGCTTAGCCCAATACGCTATCTGAAATAGGAGCGACGTAAATTGAACAAATGTGATAGAATTTCCCTGAATTCTTATATTAACCAAAATATCAAATGATCTAATCGGGTCTCTGATTGCCCTATCATAGAAGTTTAATAGTGCATTTTACTCGCCAATCCACGCGCTTTAAGATTCCGCCTAGACCAGTACGCTATCTGAAATAGGAGCGACGTAAATTGAACAAATGTGATAGAATTTGGCAGAATTCTTAAATTAACCATAATATAAAATGATCTAATCGGGTCTCTGTTTGCCCTAACCTAGAAGTTTAATAGTGCATTTTACTCGCCATTTCATGCGCTTTGAGATGGCGCTTAGCCCAATACGCTATCTGAAATAGGAGCGACGTAAATTGAACAAATGTGATAGAATTTGGCTGAATTCTTAAATTAATCATAATATAAAATCATCTTATCGGGTCTCTGTTTGCCCAACCCTAGAAGTTTAATAGTGCATTTTACTCGCCATTTCTTGCGCTTTAAGATGCCGCCGAGCCCAGTACGCTATTTGAAATAGGAGCGACGTAAGTTTAACAAATGTGATAGAATTACGCTGAATTCTTATATTATCCGTAATATAAAATGATCTAATCGGTTCTCTGTTTGCCTTATCCTAGAAGTTTAATAGTACATCTTACTCGCCATTTCATGCGCTTTGAGATGCCGCTTAGCCCAATACGCTATCTGAAATAGGAGCGACGTAATTTGAACAAATGTGATAGAATTTCGCTTTATTCTTACATTAACCAAAATATAAAATGATCTAATCGGGTCTCTGATTGCCCTATCATCGAAGTTTAATAGTGCATTTCACTCGCCATTCCACGCGCTTTAAGATGCCGCCTAGCGCAGTACGCTATCTTAAATAGGAGCGACGTAAATTGAACAAATGTGATAGAATTTTGCTGAATTCTTAAATTAACCATAATACAAAATGATCCAATCGGGTCACTGTTTGCCCTACTCTAGAAGTATAAGAGTGCATTTTACTCGCCATTTCCTGCGCTTTGAGATGCCGCTTAGCGCAATACGCTACCTGAAATATGAGCGACGCAAATTGAACAAATGTGATAGAATTTCCCTGAAATCTTATATTAAACAAAATATAAAATGATCTAATCGGGTCTCTGATTGCCCTACCATAGGAGTTTAATAGTGCATTTTACTCGCCATTCCACGCGCTTTAAGATGCCGCTTAGTCCAGTACGCTATCTGAAATCGGAGCGGCCTAAATTGAACAAATGTGATAGAATTTCGCTGAATTCTTATATTAACCAAAATATAAAATGATCTAGTCGGGTCTCTGATTGCCCTATCATAGAAGTTTAATAGTGCATTTTGATCGCCATTCCACGCGCTTTAAGATGCCGCCTAGCCCAGTATGCTATCTGAAATTGGAGCGACGTAAATTGAACAAATGTGACAGAATTTTGCTGACATCTTAAATTAACCATAATATAAAATGATCTAATCGGGTCTCTGTTTGCCCTACCCTACAAGTTTAGCAGTGCATGTTACTCGCCATTTCATGCGCTTTGAGATGCCGCTTAGCCCAATACGCTATCTGAAATAGGAGCGACGTAAATTGAACAAATGTGATAGAATTTCCCTGAATTCTTATATTAACCAAAATATCAAATGATCTAATCGGGTCTCTGATTGCCCTATCATAGAAGTTTAATAGTGCATTTTACTCGCCAATCCACGCGCTTTAAGATTCCGCCTAGACCAGTACGCTATCTGAAATAGGAGCGACGTAAATTGAACAAATGTGATAGAATTTGGCAGAATTCTTAAATTAACCATAATATAAAATGATCTAATCGGGTCTCTGTTTGCCCTAACCTAGAAGTTTAATAGTGCATTTTACTCGCCATTTCATGCGCTTTGAGATGGCGCTTAGCCCAATACGCTATCTGAAATAGGAGCGACGTAAATTGAACAAATGTGATAGAATTTGGCTTAATTCTTAAATTAACCATAATATAAAATGATCTAATCGGGTCTCTGTTTGCCCTACCCTAGAAGTTTAATAGTGCATTTTACTCGCCATTTCATGCGCTTTGAGATGGCGCTTAGCCCAATACGCTATCTGAAATAGGAGCGACGTAAATTGAACAAATGTGATAGAATTTGGCTGAATTCTTAAATTAACCATAATATAAAATCATCTTATCGGGTCTCTGTTTGCCCTACCCTAGAAGTTTAATAGTGCATTTTACTCGCCATTTCTTGCGCTTTAAGATGCCGCTTAGCCCAAGACGCTATCTGAAATAGGAGCGACGTAAATTGAACAATTGTGATAGAATTTAGCTGAATTCTTATATTAACCAAAATATAAAATGATCTAGTCGGGTCTCTGATTGCCCTATCATAGAAGTTTAATAGTGCATTTTGATCGCCATTCCACGCGCTTTAAGATGCCGCCTAACCCAGTACGCTATCTGAAATTGGAGCGACGTAAATTGAACAAATGTGGCAGAATTTTGCTGACATCTTAAATTAACTATAATATAAAATGATCTAATCGGGTCTCTGTTTGACCTACCCTACAAGTTTAGCAGCGCATTTTACTCGCCATTTCATGCGCTTTGAGATGCCGCTTAGCCCAATACGCTATCTGAAATAGGAGCGGCGTAAATTGAACAAATGTGATAGAATTTCCCTGAAATCTTATATTAAACAAAATATAAAATGATCTAAACGGGACTCTGATTGCCCTATCATAGAAGTTTAGTAGTGCATTTTACTCGCCCTTCCACGTGCTTTAAGATGCCGCCTAGCCCAGTACACTATCTGAAATAGGAGCGACGTATGTTGAACAAATGTGATAGAATTACGCTGAATTCTTATATTAACCGAAATATAAAATGATCTAATCGGGTCTCTGTTCGCCCTACCCTAAAAGATTACAAGCGCATTTCACTCGTCATTTCATGCGCTTTGAGATGCCGCTTAGCCCAATACGCTATCTGCAATAGGAGCGACGTAAATTGAACAAATGTGATAGAATTCGGCTGAATTCTTAAATTACCCATGATATAAAATGATCTAATCGGGTCTCTGTTTGCCCTACCCTAGAAGTTTAACAGTGCATTTTACTCGCCATTTCATGCGCTTTGAGATGCCGCTTAGCCCAATACGCTATCTGAAATAGGAGCGACGTAAATTGAACAAATGTGATAGAATTTGGCTGAATTCTTAAATTAACCGTAATATAAAATGATCTAATCGGGTCTCTGTTCGCCCTACCCTAGAAGATTACTAGTGCATTTCACTCGTCATTTCATGCGCTTTGAGGTGCCGCTTAGCCCAATACGCTATCTGCAATAGGAGCGACGTAAATTGAACAAATGTGATAGAATTCGGCCGAATTCTTAAATTAACCATAATATAAAATGATCTAATCGGGTCTCTGTTTGCCCTACCCTAGAAGTTTAACAGTGCATTTTACTCGCCATTTCATGCGCTTTGAGATACCGCTTAGCCCAATACGCTATCTGAAATAGGAGCGACGTAAATTGAACAAATGTGATAGAATTTCCCTGAATACTTATATTAACCTTAATGTAAAATGATCTAATCGGGTCTCTGTTCGCCCTACCCTAGAAGTTTAATAGTGCACTTCACACGCCATTTCATGCGCTTTGAGATGCCGCTTAGCACAATACGCTATCTGAAATAGGAGCGTCGTAAATAGAACAATTGTAACAGAATTTCGCTGAATACTTATATTAACCAAAATATAAAATGATCTAATCGGGTCTCCGATTGCCCTATCATAGAAGTTTAATAGTGCATTTTACTCGCCAACCCACGCGCTTTAAGATTCCGCCTAGCCCAGTACGCTATCTGAAATAGGAGCGACGTAAGTTGAACAAATGTGATAGAATTTGGCTGAATTCTTAAATTAACCATAATATAAAATGATCTAATCGGGTCTCCGTGTGCCCTACCCTAGAAGTGTAATAGTGCATTTCACTCGCCATTTCATGCGCTTTGTGATGCCGCTTAGCCCAATACGCTATCTGAAATAGGAGCGACGTAAATAGAACAATTGTGATAGAATTTCGCTGAATTCTTATATTAACCAAAATATAAAATGATCTAATCGGGTCTCTGATTGCCCTATCATAGAAGTTTAATAGTGCATTTTACTCGCCAATCCACGCGCTTTAAGATTCCGCCTAGCCCAGTACGCTATCTGAAATAGGAGCGACGTAAATTGAACAAATGTGATAGAATTTTGCTGAATTCTTAAATTAACCATAATATAAAATGATCTAATCGGGTATCTGTTTGCCCTACCCTAGAAGCTTAATATTGCATTTTACTCGCCATTTCATGCGCTTTGAGCTGCCGCTCAGCCCAATATGCTATCTGAAATAGGAGCGACGTAAGTTGAAAAATTGTGATAGAATTTCGCTGAATTCTTTTATGAACCATAATGTAAAATGATCTAATCGGGTCTCTGTTCTCCCTAGCCTAGAAGTTTAATAGTGCATTTTATTCTCCATTTCATGCGCTTTGAGATGCCGCTTAGCCCAATACGCTATCTGAAATAGGAGCGACGTAAATTGAACAAGTGCGATAGAATTTCCCTGAAATCTTATATTAAACAAAATATAAAATGATCTAATCGGGTCTCTGATTGCCCTATCATAGAAGTGTAGTAGTGCATTTTATTCGCCATTCCACGTACTTTAAGATGCCGCCTAGCCCAGTACGCTATCTGAAATAGGAGCGACGTAAATTGAACAAATGTGATAGAATTTCCCTGAATTCTTATATTAACCTTAATGTAAAATGATCTAATCGGGTCTCTGTTCGCCCTACCATAGAAGTCTAATAGTGCATTTCACTCGCCATTTCATGCGCTTTGAGATGCCGCTTAGCACAATACGCTATTTGAAATAGGGGCGACGTAAATTGAACAAATGTGATAGAATTACGCTGAATTCTTAAATTAACCATAATATAAAATGATGTAATCGGGTCACTGTTTGCCTTACCCTAGAAGTTTAATAGCGCATTTTACTCGCCATTTCATGCGCTTTGAGATGCCGCTTAGCCCAATACCCTATCTGAAATAGGAGCGACGTCAATTGAACAAGTGTGATAGAATTTCGTTGAATTCTTAAATTAACCATAATATACAATGATCTAATAGGGTCTCTGTTCGCCCTAGCCTAGAAGTTTAACAGTGCATTTTACTCGCCCTTCCACGCGCTTTATGCTGCCGCCTAGCCCAGTACGCTATTTGAAATAGGAGCGACGTAAGTTTAACAAATGTGATAGAATTACGCTGAATTCTTATATTATCCGTAATATAAAATGATCTAATCGGTTCTCTGTTTGCCTTATCCTAGAAGTTTAATAGTACATCTTACTCGCCATTTCATGCGCTATGAGATGCCGCTTAGCCCAATACGCTATCTGAAATAGGAGCGACGTAATTTGAACAAATGTGATAGAATTTCGCTTTATTCTTATATTAACCAAAATATAAAATGATCTAATCGGGTCTCTGATTGCGCTATCATCGAAGTTTAATAGTGCATTTCACACGCCATTCCACGCGCTTTAAGATGCCGCCTAGCGCAGTACGCTATCTTAAATAGGAGCGACGTAAATTGAACAAATGTGATAGAATTTTGCTGAATTCTTAAATTAACCATAATACAAAATGATCCAATCGGGTCTCTGTTGCCCTACTCTAGAAGTATAAGAATGCATTTTACTCGCCATTTCCTGCGCTTTGAGATGCCGCTTAGCGCAATACGCTACCTGAAATATGAGCGACGCAAATTGAACAAATGTGATAGAATTTCCCTGAAATCTTATATTAAACAAAATATAAAATGATCTAATCGGGTCTCTGATTGCCCTATCATAGAAATTTAGGAGTGCATTTTACTCGCCATTTCATACGCTTTGAGATGCCGCTTAGCACTATACGCTATCTGAAATATGAGCGACGTAAATTGAACAAATGTGATAGAATTTCGCTGAATTCTTATATTAACCTTAATGTAAAATGATCTAATCGGGTCTCTGTTCGCCCGTCCCTAGAAGTTTAATGTTGCATTTCACTGGTCATTTCATGCGCCTCGAGATGCCGCCTAGCCCAGTACGCTATCTTAAATAGGAGCGACGTAAATTGAACAAATGTGATAGAATTACGCTTAATTCTTATATTAACCGTAATATAAATTGATCTAATCGGGTCTCTCTTTCCCTTACCCTAGAAGTTTGATAGTGCATTTTACTAGCCATTTCATGCGTTTTGAGATGCCGCTCAGCCCAATACGCTATCTGAAATAGGAGCGACGTAAATTGAACAAATATGATAGAATTTCCCTGAATTCTTATATTAACCTTAATGTAAAATGTTCTAATCGGGTCTCTGTTTGCCCTAGTCTAGAAGTTTCATAGTGCATTTTATTCGACATTTCATGCGCTTTGAGATGCCGCTTAGCCCAATACGCTATCTGAAATAGGAGCGGCCTAAATTGAACAAATGTGATAGAATTTCCCTGAAATCTTATATAAAACAAAATATAAAATGATCTAATCGGGTCTCTGATTGCCCTACCATAGGAGTTTAATAGTGCATTTTACTCGCCATTCCACGCGCTTTAAGATGCCGCTTAGTCCAGTACGCTATCTGAAATCGGAGCGACGTAAATTGAACAAATGTGATAGAATTTCGCTGAATTCTTATATTAACCAAAATATAAAATGATCTAGTCGGGTCTCTGATTGCCCTATCATAGAAGTTTAATAGTGCATTTTGATCGCCATTCCACGCGCTTTAAGATGCCGCCTTGCCCAGTATGCTATCTGAAATTGGAGCGACGTAAATTGAACAAATGTGACAGAATTTTGCTGACATCTTAAATTAACCATAATATAAAATGATCTAATCGGGTCTCTGTTTGCCCTACCCTACAAGTTTAGCAGTGCATTTTACTCGCCATTTCATGCGCTTTGAGATGCCGCTTAGCCCAATACGCTATCTGAAATAGGAGCGACGTAAATTGAACAAATGTGATAGAATTTCCCTGAATTCTTATATTAACCAAAATATCAAATGATCTAATCGGGTCTCTGATTGCCCTATCATAGAAGTTTAATAGTGCATTTTACTCGCCAATCCACGCGCTTTAAGATTCCGCCTAGCCCAGTACGCTATCTGAAATAGGAGCGACGTAAATTGAACAAATGTGATAGAATTTGGCAGAATTCTTAAATTAACCATAATATAAAATGATCTAATCGGGTCTCTGTTTGCCCTAACCTAGAAGTTTAATAGTGCATTTTACTCGCCATTTCATGCGCTTTGAGATGGCGCTTAGCCCAATACGCTATCTGAAATAGGAGCGACATAAATTGAACAAATGTGATAGAATTTGGCTGAATTCTTAAATTAACCATAATATAAAATCATCTTATCGGGTCTCTGTTTGCCCTACCCTAGAAGTTTAATAGTGCATTTTACTCGCCATTTCTTGCGCTTTAAGATGCCGCCGAGCCCAGTACACTATTTGAAATAGGAGCGACGTAAGTTTAACAAATGTGATAGAATTACGCTGAATTCTTATATTATCCGTAATATAAAATGATCTAATCGGTTCTCTGTTTGCCTTATCCTAGAAGTTTAATAGTACATCTTACTCGCCATTTCATGCGCTTTGAGATGCCGCTTAGCCCAATACGCTATCTGAAATAGGAGCGACGTAATTTGAACAAATGTGATAGAATTTCGCTGAATTCTTATATTAACCTTAATGTAAAATGATCTAATCGGGTCTCTGTTCGCCCGTCCCTAGAAGTTTAATGTTGCATTTCACTGGTCATTTCATGCGCCTCGAGATGCCGCCTAGCCCAGTACGCTATCTTAAATAGGAGCGACGTAAATTGAACAAATGTGATAGAATTTTGCTGAATTCTTAAATTAACCATAATACAAAATGATCCAATCGGGTCTCTGTTTGCCCTACTCTAGAAGTATAAGAGTGCATTTTACTCGCCATTTCCTGCGCTTTGAGATGCCGCTTAGCGCAATACGCTACCTGAAATATGAGCGACGCAAATTGAACAAATGTGATAGAATTTCCCTGAAATCTTACATTAAACAAAATATAAAATGATCTAATCGGGTCTCTGATTGCCCTATCATAGAAATTTAGGAGTGCATTTTACTCGCCATTTCATACGCTTTGAGATGCCGCTTAGCACTATACGCTATCTGAAATATGAGCGACGTAAATTGAACAAATGTGATAGAATTTCGCTGAATTCTTATATTAACCTTAATGTAAAATGATCTAATCGGGTCTCTGTTCGCCCGTCCCTAGAAGTTTAATGTTGCATTTCACTGGTCATTTCATGCGCCTCGAGATGCCGCCTAGCCCAGTACGCTATCTTAAATAGGAGCGACGTATATTGAACAAATGTGATAGAATTACGCTTAATTCTTATATTAACCGTAATATAAATTGATCTAATCGGGTCTCTCTTTCCCTTACCCTAGAAGTTTGATAGTGCATTTTACTAGCCATTTCATGCGCTTTGAGATGCCGCTCAGCCCAATACGCTATCTGAAATAGGAGCGACGTAAATTGAACAAATATGATAGAATTTCCCTGAATTCTTATATTGACCAAAATATAAAATGATCTAGTCGGGTCTCTGATTGCCCTATCATAGAAGTTTAATAGTGCATTTTGATCGCCATTCCACGCGCTTTAAGATGCCGCCTAGCCCAGTATGCTATCTGAAATTGGAGCGACGTAAATTGAACAAATGTGACAGAATTTTGCTGACATCTTAAATTAACCATAATATAAAATGATCTAATCGGGTCTCTGTTTGCCCTACCCTACAAGTTTAGCAGTGCATTTTACTCGCCATTTCATGCGCTTTGAGATGCCGCTTAGCCCAATACGCTATCTGAAATAGGAGCGACGTAAATTGAACAAATGTGATAGAATTTGGCTGAATTCTTAAATTAACCATAATATAAAATCATCTTATCGGGTCTCTGTTTGCCCTACCCTAGAAGTTTAATAGTGCATTTTACTCGCCATTTCTTGCGCTTTAAGATGCCGCCGAGCCCAGTACGCTATTTGAAATAGGAGCGACGTAAGTTTAACAAATGTGATAGAATTACGCTGAATTCTTATATTATCCGTAATATAAAATGATCTAATCGGGTCTCTCTTTCCCTTACCCTATAAGTTTAATAGTGCATTTTACTCGCCATTTCATGCGCTTTGAGATGCCGCTTAGCCCAATACGCTATCTGACATAGGAGCGACGTAAATTGAACAAATGTGATAGAATTTCCCTGAAATCTTATATTAAACAAAATATAAAATGATCTAAACGGGACTCTGATTGCCCTATCATAGAAGTTTAGTAGTGCATTTTACTCGCCCTTCCACGTGCTTTAAGATGCCGCCTAGCCCAGTACACTATCTGAAATAGGAGCGACGTATGTTGAACAAATGTGATAGAATTACGCTGAATTCTTATATTAACCGAAATATAAAATGATCTAATCGGGTCTCTGTTCGCCCTACCCTAGAAGATTACAAGCGCATTTCACTCGTCATTTCATGCGCTTTGAGATGCCGCTTAGCCCAATACGCTATCTGCAATAGGAGCGACGTAAATTGAACAAATGTGATAGAATTCGGCTGAATTCTTAAATTAACCATAATATAAAATGATCTAATCGGGTCTCTGTTTGCCCTACCCTAGAAGTTTAACAGTGCATTTTACTCGCCATTTCATGCGCTTTGAGATGCCGCTTAGCCCAATACGCTATCTGAAATAGGAGCGACGTAAATTGAACAAATGTGTTAGAATTTGGCTGAATTCTTAAATTAACCGTAATATAAAATGATCTAATCAGGTCTCTGTTCGCCCTACCCTAGAAGATTACTAGTGCATTTCGCTCGTCATTTCATGCGCTTTGAGGTGCCGCGTAGCCCAATACGCTATCTGCAATAGGAGCGACGTAAATTGAACAAATGTGATAGAATTCGGCCGAATTCTTAAATTAACCATAATATAAAATGATCTAATCGGGTCTCTGTTTGCCCTACCCTAGAAGTTTAACAGTGCATTTTACTCGCCATTTCATGCGCTTTGAGATACCTCTTAGCCCAATATGCTATCTGAAATAGGAGCGACGTAAATTGAACAAATGTGATAGAATTTCCCTGAATACTTATATTAACCTTAATGTAAAATGATCTAATCGGGTCTCTGTTCGCCCTACCCTAGAAGTTTAATAGTGCACTTCACACGCCATTTCATGCGCTTTGAGATGCCGCTTAGCACAATACGCTATCTGAAATAGGAGCGTCGTAAATAGAACAATTGTAATAGAATTTCGCTGAATTCTTATATTAACCAAAATATAAAATGATCTAATCGGGTCTCCGATTGCCCTATCATAGAAGTTTAATAGTGCATTTTACTCGCCAATCCACGCGCTTTAAGATTCCGCCTAGCCCAGTACGCTATCTGAAATAGCAGCGACGTAAATTGAACAAATGTGATAGAATTTGGCTGAATTCTTAAATTAACCATAATATAAAATGATCTAATCGGGTCTCTGTTTGCCCTACCCTAGAAGTTTAATAGTGCATTTTACTCGCCATTTCATGCGCTTTGAGATGGCGCTTAGCCCAATACGCCATCTGAAATAGTAGCGACGTAAATTGAACAAATGTGATAGAATTTGGCTGAATTCTTAAATTAACCATAATATAAAATGATCTAATCGGGTCTCTGTTTGCCCTACCCTAGAAGTTTAACAGTGCATTTTACTCGCCATTTCATGCGCTTTGAGATGCCGCTTAGCCCAATACGCTATCTGAAATACGAGCGACGTAAATTGAACAAATGTGATAGAATTTCCCTGAATACTTATATTAACCTTAATGTAAAATGATCTAATCGGGTCTCTGATTGCCCTATCATAGAAGTTTAATAGTGCATTTTACTCGCCAATCCACGCGCTTTAAGATTCCGCCTAGCCCAGTACGCTATCTGAAATATGAGCGACGTAAATTGAATAAATGTGATAGAATTTCACTGAATTCTTAAATTAACCATAATATAAAATGATCTAATCGGGTCTCTGTTTGCCCTACCCTAGAAGTTTAATAGTGCATTTTACTCGCCATTTCATGCGCTTTGCGATGGCGCTTAGCCCAATACGCTATCTGAAATAGGAGCGACGTAAATTGAACAAATGTGATAGAATTTCCCTGAAATCTTATATTAAACAAAATATAAAATGATCTAAACGGGACTCTGATTGCCCTATCATAGAAGTTTAGCAGTGCATTTTACTCGCCCTTCCACGTGCTTTAAGATGCTGCCTAGCCCAGTATACTATCTGAAGTAGGAGCGACGTATGTTGAACAAATGTGATAGAATTACGCTGAATTCTTATATTAACCGTAATATAAAATGGTCTAATCGGGTCTCTGTTTGCCCTACCCTAGAAGTTTAACAGTGCATTTTACTCGCCATTTCATGCGCTTTGAGATGCCGCCTAGCCCAGTACGCTATCTTAAATAGGAGCGACGTAAATTGAACAAATGTGATAGAATTACGCTTAATTCTTATATTAACCGTAATATAAATTGATCTAATCGGGTCTCTCTTTCCCTTACCCTAGAAGTTTGATAGTGCATTTTACTAGCCATTTCATGCGTTTTGAGATGCCGCTCAGCCCAATACGCTATCTGAAATAGGAGCGACGTAAATTGAACAAATATGATAGAATTTCCCTGAATTCTTATATTAACCTTAATGTAAAATGATCTAATCGGGTCTCTGTTTGCCCTAGTCTAGAAGTTTCATAGTGCATTTTATTCGACATTTCATGCGCTTTGAGATGCCGCTTAGCCCAATACGCTATCTGAAATAGGAGCGGCCTAAATTGAACAAATGTGATAGAATTTCGCTGAATTCTTATATTAACCAAAATATAAAATGATCTAGTCGGGTCTCTGATTGCCCTATCATAGAAGTTTAATAGTGCATTTTGATCGCCATTCCACGCGCTTTAAGATGCCGCCTAGCCCAGTATGCTATCTGAAATTGGAGCGACGTAAATTGAACAAATGTGACAGAATTTTGCTGACATCTTAAATTAACCATAATATAAAATGATCTAATCGGGTCTCTGTTTGCCCTACCCTACAAGTTTAGCAGTGCATTTTACTCGCCATTTCATGCGCTTTGAGATGCCGCTTAGCCCAATACGCTATCTGAAATAGGAGCGACGTAAATTGAACAAATGTGATAGAATTTCCCTGAATTCTTATATTAACCAAAATATCAAATGATCTAATCGGGTCTCTGATTGCCCTATCATAGAAGTTTAATAGTGCATTTTACTCGCCAATCCACGCGCTTTAAGATTCCGCCTAGCCCAGTACGCTATCTGAAATAGGAGCGACGTAAATTGAACAAATGTGATAGAATTTGGCAGAATTCTTAAATTAACCATAATATAAAATGATCTAATCGGGTCTCTGTTTGCCCTAACCTAGAAGTTTAATAGTGCATTTTACTCGCCATTTCATGCGCTTTGAGATGGCCCTTAGCCCAATACGCTATCTGAAATAGGAGCGACGTAAATTGAACAAATGTGATAGAATTACGCTGAATTCTTATATTATCCGTAATATAAAATGATCTAATCGGTTCTCTGTTTGCCTTATCCTAGAAGTTTAATAGTACATCTTACTCGCCATTTCATGCGCTTTGAGATGCCGCTTAGCCCAATACGCTATCTGAAATAGGAGCGACGTAATTTGAACAAATGTGATAGAATTTCGCTTTATTCTTATATTAACCAAAATATAAAATGATCTAATCGGGTCTCTGATTGCCCTATCATCGAAGTTTAATAGTGCATTTCACACGCCATTCCACGCGCTTTAAGATGCCGCCTAGCGCAGTACGCTATCTTAAATAGGAGCGACGTAAATTGAACAAATGTGATAGAATTTTGCTGAATTCTTAAATTAACCATAATACAAAATGATCCAATCGGGTCTCTGTTTGCCCTACTCTAGAAGTATAAGAGTGCATTTTACTCGCCATTTCCTGCGCTTTGAGATGCCGCTTAGCGCAATACGCTACCTGAAATATGAGCGACGCAAATTGAACAAATGTGATAGAATTTCCCTGAAACCTTATATTAAACAAAATATAAAATGATCTAATCGGGTCTCTGATTGCCCTATCATAGAAATTTAGGAGTGCATTTTACTCGCCATTTCATACGCTTTGAGATGCCGCTTAGCACTATACGCTATCTGAAATATGAGCGACGTAAATTGAACAAATGTGATAGAATTTCGCTGAATTCTTATATTAACCTTAATGTAAAATGATCTAATCGGGTCTCTGTTCGCCCGTCCCTAGAAGTTTAATGTTGCATTTCACTGGTCATTTCATGCGCCTCGAGATGCCGCCTAGCCCAGTACGCTATCTTAAATAGGAGCGACGTAAATTGAACAAATGTGATAGAATTTGGCTGAATTCTTAAATTAACCATAATATAAAATCATCTTATCGGGTCTCTGTTTGCCCTACCCTAGAAGCTTAAGAGTGCCTTTCACTCGTCATTTCATGCGCTTTGAGATGCCGCTTAGCCCAATACGCTATCTGAAATAGGAGCGACGTAAATTGAACAATTGTGATAGAATTTAGCTGAATTCTTATATTAACCAAAATATAAAATGATCTAGTCGGGTCTCCGATTGCCCTATCATAGAAGTTTAATAGTGCATTTTGATCGCCATTCCTCGCGCTTTAAGATGCCGCCTAACCCAGTACGCTATCTGAAATTGGAGCGACGTAAATTGAACAAATGTGACAGAATTTTGCTGACATCTTAAATTAACTATAATATAAAATGATCTAATCGGGTCTCTGTTTGACCTACCCTACAAGTTTAGCAGTGCATTTTACTCGCCATTTCATGCCCTTTGAGATGCCGCTTAGCCCAATACGCTATCTGAAATAGGAGCGACGTAAATTGAACAAATGTGATAGAATTTCCCTGAATTCTTATATTAACCTTAATGTAAAATGATCTAATCGGGTCTCTGTTCTCCCTACCCTAGAAGTTTAATACTGCATTTCACTCGTCATTTCATGCCCTTTGAGTTGCCGTTTAGCCCAATACGATATCTGAAATAGGAGCGATGTAAATTGAACAAATGTGATAGAATTTTGCTGAATTCGTAAATTAACCATAATATAATATGATCTAATCGGGTCTCTGTTTGCCCTACCCTATAAGTTTAATAGTGCATTTTACTCGCCATTTCATGCGCTTTGAGATGCCGCTTAGCCCAATACGCTATCTGACATAGGAGCGACGTAAATTGAACAAATGTGATAGAATTTCCCTGAAATCTTATATTAAACAAAATATAAAATGATCTAAACGGGACTCTGATTGCCCTATCATAGAAGTTTAGTAGTGCATTTTACTCGCCCTTCCACGTGCTTTAAGATGCCGCCTAGCCCAGTACACTATCTGAAATAGGAGCGACGTAAATTGAACAAATGTGATAGAATTTGGCTGAATTCTTAAATTAACCATAATATAAAATGATCTAATCGGGTCTCTGTTCACCCTACCCTAGAAGTTTAATACTGCATTTCACTCGTCATTTCATGCGCTTTGTGTTGCCGCTTAGCCCAATACGATATCTGAAATAGGAGCGATGTAAATTGAACAAATGTGATAGAATTTTGCTGAATTCGTAAATTAACCATAATATAATATGATCTAATCGGGTCTCTGTTTGCCCTACCCTATAAGTTTAATAGTGCATTTTACTCGCCATTTCATGCGCTTTGAGATGCCGCTTAGCCCAATACGCTATCTGACATAGGAGCGACGTAAATTGAACAAATGTGATAGAATTTCCCTGAAATCTATTATATTAAACAAAATATAAAATGATCTGAACAGGACTCTGATTGCCCTATCATAGAAGTTTAGTAGTGCATTTTACTCGCCCTTCCACGTGCTTTAAGATGCCGCCTAGCCCAGTACACTATCTGAAATAGGAGCGACGTATGTTGAACAAATGTGATAGAATTACGCTGAATTCTTATATTAACCGTAATATAAAATGATCTAATCGGGTCTCTGTTCGCCCTACCCTAGAAGATTACAAGCGCATTTCACTCGTCATTTCATGCGCTTTGAGATGCCGCTTAGCCCAATACGCTATCTGCAATAGGAGCGACGTAAATTGAACAAATGTGATAGAATTTGGCTGAATTCTTAAATTAACCATAATATAAAATGATCTAATCGGGTCTCTGTTTGCCCTACCCTAGAAGTTTAACAGTGCATTTTACTCGCCATTTCATGCGCTTTGAGATGCCGCTTAGCCCAATACGCTATCTGCAATAGGAGCGACGTAAATTGAACAAATGTGATAGAATTTCCCTGAATACTTATATTAACCTTAATGTAAAATGATCTAATCGGGTCTCTGTTCGCCCTACCCTAGAAGTGTAATAGTGCATTTCACTCGCCATTTCATGCGCTTTGAGATGCCGCTTAGCCCAATACGCTATCTGAAATAGGAGCGACGTAAATAGAACAATTGTGATAGAATTTCGCTGAATTCTTATATTAACCAAAATATAAAATGATCTAATCGGGTCTCTGTTTGCATTACCCTAGAAGTTTAATAGTGCATTTTACTCGCCATTTCATGCGATTTGAGATGCCGCTTAGCCCAATACGCTATCTGAAATAGGAGCGACGTAAATTGAACAAATGTGATAGAATTTCCCTGAAATCTATTATATTAAACAAAATATAAAATGATCTAAACAGGACTCTGATTGCCCTATCATAGAAGTTTAGTAGTGCATTTTACTCGCCCTTCCACGTGCTTTAAGATGCCGCCTAGCCCAGTACACTATCTGAAATAGGAGCTACGTATGTTGAACAAATGTGATAGAATTACGCTGAATTCTTATATTAACCGTAATATAAAATGATCTAATCGGGTCTCTGTTCGCCCTACCCTAGAAGATTACAAGCGCATTTCACTCGTCATTTCATGCGCTTTGAGATGCCGCTTAGCCCAATACGCTATCTGCAATAGGAGCGACGTAAATTGAACAAATGTGATAGAATTTGGCTGAATTCTTAAATTAACCATAATATAAAATGATCTAATCGGGTCTCTGTTTGCCCTACCCTAGAAGTTTAACAGTGCATTTTACTCGCCATTTCATGCGCTTTGAGATGCCGCTTAGCCCAATACGCTATCTGCAATAGGAGCGACGTAAATTGAACAAATGTGATAGAATTTCCCTGAATACTTATATTAACCTTAATGTAAAATGATCTAATCGGGTCTCTGTTCGCCCTACCCTAGAAGTGTAATAGTGCATTTCACTCGCCATTTCATGCGCTTTGAGATGCCGCTTAGCCCAATACGCTATCTGAAATAGGAGCGACGTAAATAGAACAATTGTGATAGAATTTCGCTGAATTCTTATATTAACCAAAATATAAAATGATCTAATCGGGTCTCTGTTTGCATTACCCTAGAAGTTTAATAGTGCATTTTACTCGCCATTTCATGCGATTTGAGATGGCGCTTAGCCCAATACGCTATCTGAAATAGGAGCGACGTAAATTGAACAAATGTGATAGAATTTCCCTGAAATCTATTATATTAAACAAAATATAAAATGATCTAAACAGGACTCTGATTGCCCTATCATAGAAGTTTAGTAGTGCATTTTACTCGCCCTTCCACGTGCTTTAAGATGCCGCCTAGCCCAGTACACTATCTGAAATAGGAGCTACGTATGTTGAACAAATGTGATAGAATTACGCTGAATTCTTATATTAACCGTAATATAAAATGATCTAATCGGGTCTCTGTTCGCCCTACCCTAGAAGATTACAAGCGCATTTCACTCGTCATTTCATGCGCTTTGAGATGCCGCTTAGCCCAATACGCTATCTGCAATAGGAGCGACGTAAATTGAACAAATGTGATAGAATTTGGCTGAATTCTTAAATTAACCATAATATAAAATGATCTAATCGGGTCTCTGTTTGCCCTACCCTAGAAGTTTAACAGTGCATTTTACTCGCCATTTCATGCGCTTTGAGATGCCGCTTAGCCCAATACGCTATCTGCAATAGGAGCGACGTAAATTGAACAAATGTGATAGAATTTCCCTGAATACTTATATTAACCTTAATGTAAAATGATCTAATCGGGTCTCTGTTCGCCCTACCCTAGAAGTGTAATAGTGCATTTCACTCGCCATTTCATGCGCTTTGAGATGCCGCTTAGCCCAATACGCTATCTGAAATAGGAGCGACGTAACTAGAACAATTGTGATAGAATTTCGCTGAATTCTTATATTAACCAAAATATAAAATGATCTAATCGGGTCTCTGTTTGCATTACCCTAGAAGTTTAATAGTGCATTTTACTCGCCATTTCATGCGATTTGAGATGCCGCTTAGCGCAATACGCTATCTGAAATAGGAGCGACGTAAATTGAACAAATGTGATAGAATTTCCCTGAAATCTTATATTAAACAAAATATAAAATGATCTAAACGGGACTCTGATTGCCCTATCATAGAAGTTTAGTAGTGCATTTTACTCGCCATTCCACGCGCTTTAAGATGCCGCCTAGCCCAGTACGCTATCTGAAATAGGAGCGACGTAAGTTGAACAAATGTGATAGAATTACGCTGAATTCTTCAATTAACCATAATATAAAATGATCTAATCGGGTCTCTGTTTGCCCTACCCTAGAAGTTTAACAGTGCATTTTACTCGCCATTTCATGCGCTTTGAGATGCCGCTTAGCCCAATACGCTATCTGAAATAGGAGCGACGTAAATTGAACAAATGTGATAGAATTTCCCTGAATTCTTAGATTAACCTTAATGTAAAATGATCTAATCGGGTCTCTGTTCACCCTACCCTAGAAGTTTAATACTGCATTTCACTCGTCATTTCATGCGCTTTGTGTTGCCGCTTAGCCCAATACGATATCTGAAATAGGAGCGATGTAAATTGAACAAATGTGATAGAATTTTGCTGAATTCGTAAATTAACCATAATATAATATGATCTAATCGGGTCTCTGATTGCCCTACCCTATAAGTTTAATAGGGCATTTTACTCGCCATTTCATGCGCTTTGAGATGCCGCTTAGCCCAATACGCTATCTGACATAGGAGCGACGTAAATTGAACAAATGTGATAGAATTTCCCTGAAATCTTATATTAAACAAAATATAAAATGATCTAAACGGGACTCTGCTTGCCCTATCATAGAAGTTTAGTAGTGCATTTTACTCGCCCTTCCACGTGCTTTAAGATGCCGCCTGGCCCAGTACACTATCTGAAATAGGAGCGACGTATGTTGAACGAATGTGATAGAATTACGCTGAATTCTTATATTAACCGTAATATAAAATGATCTAATCGGGTCTCTGTTCGCCCTACCCTAGAAGATTACAAGCGCATTTCACTCGTCATTTCATGCGCTTTGAGATGCCGCTTAGCCCAATACGCTATCTGCAATAGGAGCGACGTAAATTGAACAAATGTGATAGAATTTGGCTGAATTCTTAAATTAACCATAATATAAAATGATCTAATCGGGTCTCTGTTCTCCCTACCCTAGAAGTTTAATACTGCATTTCACTCGTCATTTCATGCGCTTTGTGTTGCCGCTTAGCCCAATACGATATCTGAAATAGGAGCGATGTAAATTGAACAAATGTGATAGAATTTTGCTGAATTCGTAAATTAACCATAATATAATATGATCTAATCGGGTCTCTGTTTGCCCTACCCTAGAAGTTTAACAGTGCATTTTACTCGCCATTTCATGCGCTTTGAGATGCCGCTTAGCCCAATACGCTATCTGAAATAGGAGCGACGTAAATTGAACAAATGTGATAGAATTTGGCTGAATTCTTAAATTAACCGTAATATAAAATGATCTAATCGGGTCTCTGTTCGCCCTACCCTAGAAGTGTAATAGTGCATTTCACTCGCCATTTCATGCGCTTTGAGATGCCGCTTAGCCCAATACGCTATCTGAAATAGGAGCGACGTAATTAGAACAATTGTGATAGAATTTCGCTGAATTCTTATATTAACCAAAATATAAAATGATCTAATCGGGTCTCTGTTTGCATTACCCTAGAAGTTTAATAGTGCATTTTACTCGCCCTTCCACGTGTTTTAAGATGCTGCCTAGCCCAGTACACTATCTGAAATAGGAGCGACGTATGTTGAACAAATGTGATAGAATTACGCTGAATTCTTATATTAACCGTAATATAAAATGATCTAATCGGGTCTCTGTTCGCCCTACCCTAGAAGATTACAAGCGCATTTCACTCGTCATTTCATGCGCTTTGAGATGCCGCTTAGCCCAATACGCTATCTGCAATAGGAGCGACGTAAATTGAACAAATGTGATAGAATTTGGCTGAATTCTTAAATTAACCATAATATAAAATGATCTAATCGGGTCTCTGTTTGCCCTACCCTAGAAGTTTAACAGTGTATTTTACTCGCCATTTCATGCGCTATGAGATGCCGCTTAGCCCAATACGCTATCTGAAATAGGAGCGACGTAATTTGAACAAATGTGATAGAATTTCGCTTTATTCTTATATTAACCAAAATATAAAATGATCTAATCGGGTCTCTGATTGCGCTATCATCGAAGTTTAATAGTGCATTTCACACGCCATTCCACGCGCTTTAAGATGCCGCCTAGCGCAGTACGCTATCTTAAATAGGAGCGACGTAAATTGAACAAATGTGATAGAATTTTGCTGAATTCTTAAATTAACCATAATACAAAATGATCCAATCGGGTCTCTGTTGCCCTACTCTAGAAGTATAAGAATGCATTTTACTCGCCATTTCCTGCGCTTTGAGATGCCGCTTAGCGCAATACGCTACCTGAAATATGAGCGACGCAAATTGAACAAATGTGATAGAATTTCCCTGAAATCTTATATTAAACAAAATATAAAATGATCTAATCGGGTCTCTGATTGCCCTATCATAGAAATTTAGGAGTGCATTTTACTCGCCATTTCATACGCTTTGAGATGCCGCTTAGCACTATACGCTATCTGAAATATGAGCGACGTAAATTGAACAAATGTGATAGAATTTCGCTGAATTCTTATATTAACCTTAATGTAAAATGATCTAATCGGGTCTCTGTTCGCCCGTCCCTAGAAGATTAATGTTGCATTTCACTGGTCATTTCATGCGCCTCGAGATGCCGCCTAGCCCAGTACGCTATCTTAAATAGGAGCGACGTAAATTGAACAAATGTGATAGAATTACGCTTAATTCTTATATTAACCGTAATATAAATTGATCTAATCGGGTCTCTCTTTCCCTTACCCTAGAAGTTTGATAGTGCATTTTACTAGCCATTTCATGCGTTTTGAGATGCCGCTCAGCCCAATACGCTATCTGAAATAGGAGCGACGTAAATTGAACAAATATGATAGAATTTCCCTGAATTCTTATATTAACCTTAATGTAAAATGATCTAATCGGGTCTCTGTTTGCCCTAGTCTAGAAGTTTCATAGTGCATTTTATTCGACATTTCATGCGCTTTGAGATGCCGCTTAGCCCAATACGCTATCTGAAATAGGAGCGGCCTAAATTGAACAAATGTGATAGAATTTCCCTGAAATCTTATATAAAACAAAATATAAAATGATCTAATCGGGTCTCTGATTGCCCTACCATAGGAGTTTAATAGTGCACTTTACTCGCCATTCCACGCGCTTTAAGATGCCGCTTAGTCCAGTACGCTATCTGAAATCGGAGCGACGTAAATTGATCAAATGTGATAGAATTTCGCTGAATTCTTATATTAACCAAAATATAAAATGATCTAGTCGGGTCTCTGATTGCCCTATCATAGAAGTTTAATAGTGCATTTTGATCGCCATTCCACGTGCTTTAAGATGCCGCCTAGCCCAGTATGCTATCTGAAATTGGAGCGACGTAAATTGAACAAATGTGACAGAATTTTGCTGACATCTTAAATTAACCATAATATAAAATGATCTAATCGGGTCTCTGTTTGCCCTACCCTACAAGTTTAGCAGTGCATTTTACTCGCCATTTCATGCGCTTTGAGATGCCGCTTAGCCCAATACGCTATCTGAAATAGGAGCGACGTAAATTGAACAAATGTGATAGAATTTCCCTGAATTCTTATATTAACCAAAATATCAAATGATCTAATCGGGTCTCTGATTGCCCTATCATAGAAGTTTAATAGTGCATTTTACTCGCCAATCCACGCGCTTTAAGATTCCGCCTAGCCCAGTACGCTATCTGAAATAGGAGCGACGTAAATTGAACAAATGTGATAGAATTTGGCAGAATTCTTAAATTAACCATAATATAAAATGATCTAATCGGGTCTCTGATTGCCCTACCATAGGAGTTTAATAGTGCATTATACTCGCCATTTCATGCGCTTTGAGATGGCGCTTAGCCCAATACGCTATCTGAAATCGGAGCGACGTAAATTGAACAAATGTGATAGAATTTCGCTGAATTCTTATATTAACCAAAATATAAAATGATCTAGTCGGGTCTCTGATTGCCCTATCATAGAAGTTTAATAGTGCATTTTGATCGCCATTCCACGCGCTTTAAGATGCCACCTAGCCCAGTATGCTATCTGAAATTGGAGCGACGTAAATTGAACAAATGTGACAGAATTTTGCTGACATCTTAAATTAACCATAATATAAAATGATCTAATCGGGTCTCTGTTTGCCCTACCCTACAAGTTTAGCAGTGCATTTTACTCGCCATTTCATGCGCTTTGAGATGCTGCTTAGCCCAATACGCTATCTGAAATAGGAGCGACGTAAATTGAACAAATGTGATAGAATTTCCCTGAATTCTTATATTATCCAAAATATCAAATGATCTAATCGGGTCTCTGATTGCCCTATCATAGAAGTTTAATAGTGCATTTTACTCGCCAATCCACGCGCTTTAAGATTCCGCCTAGCCCAGTACGCTATCTGAAATAGGAGCGACGTAAATTGAACAAATGTGATAGAATTTGGCAGAATTCTTAAATTAACCATAATATAAAATGATCTAATCGGATCTCTGTTTGCCCTAACCTAGAAGTTTAATAGTGCATTTTACTCGCCATTTCATGCGCTTTGAGATGGCGCTTAGCCCAATACGCTATCTGAAATAGGAGCGACGTAAATTGAACAAATGTGATAGAATTTGGCTGAATTCTTAAATTAACCATAATATAAAATGATCTAATCGGGTCTCTGTTTGCCCTACCCTAGAAGTTTAATAGTGCATTTTACTCGCCATTTCATGCGCTTTGAGATGGCGCTTAGCCCAATACGCTATCTGAAATAGGAGCGACGTAAATTGAACAAATGTGATAGAATTTGGCTGAATTCTTAAATTAACCATAATATAAAATCATCTTATCGGGTCTCTGTTTGCCCTACCCTAGAAGTTTAATAGTGCATTTTACTCGCCATTTCTTGCGCTTTAAGATGCCGCTTAGCCCAAGACGCTATCTGAAATAGGAGCGACGTAAATTGAACAATTGTGATAGAATTTAGCTGAATTCTTATATTAACCAAAATATAAAATGATCTAGTCGGGTCTCTGATTGCCCTATCATAGAAGTTTAATAGTGCATTTTGATCGCCATTCCACGCGCTTTAAGATGCCGCCTAACCCAGTACGCTATCTGAAATTGGAGCGACGTAAATTGAACAAATGTGACAGAATTTTGCTGACATCTTAAATTAACTATAATATAAAATGATCTAATCGGGTCTCTGTTTGACCTACCCTACAAGTTTAGCAGCGCATTTTACTCGCCATTTCATGCGCTTTGAGATGCCGCTTAGCCCAATACGCTATCTGAAATAGGAGCGGCGTAAATTGAACAAATGTGATAGAATTTCCCTGAAATCTTATATTAAACAAAATATAAAATGATCTAAACGGGACTCTGATTGCCCTATCATAGAAGTTTAGTAGTGCATTTTACTCGCCCTTCCACGTGCTTTAAGATGCCGCCTAGCCCAGTACACTATCTGAAATAGGAGCGACGTATGTTGAACAAATGTGATAGAATTACGCTGAATTCTTATATTAACCGAAATATAAAATGATCTAATCGGGTCTCTGTTCGCCCTACCCTAAAAGATTACAAGCGCATTTCACTCGTCATTTCATGCGCTTTGAGATGCCGCTTAGCCCAATACGCTATCTGCAATAGGAGCGACGTAAATTGAACAAATGTGATAGAATTTTGCTGAATTCTTAAATTAACCATAATATAAAATGATCTAATCGGGTATCTGTTTGCCCTACCCTAGAAGCTTAATATTGCATTTTACTCGCCATTTCATGCGCTTTGAGCTGCCGCTTAGCCCAATACGCTATCTGAAATAGGAGCGACGTAAGTTGAAAAATTGTGATAGAATTTCGCTGAATTCTTTTATGAACCATAATGTAAAATGATCTAATCGGGTCTCTGTTCTCCCTAGCCTAGAAGTTTAATAGTGCATTTTATTCTCCATTTCATGCGCTTTGAGATGCCGCTTAGCCCAATACGCTATCTGAAATAGGAGCGACGTAAATTGAACAAGTGCGATAGAATTTCCCTGAAATCTTATATTAAACAAAATATAAAATGATCTAATCGGGTCTCTGATTGCCCTATCATAGAAGTGTAGTAGTGCATTTTATTCGCCATTCCACGCGCTTTAAGATGCCGCCTAGCCCAGTACGCTATCTGAAATAGGAGCGACGTAAATTGAACAAATGTGATAGAATTTCCCTGAATTCTTATATTAACCTTAATGTAAAATGATCTAATCGGGTCTCTGTTCGCCCTACCATAGAAGTCTAATAGTGCATTTCACTCGCCATTTCATGCGCTTTGAGATGCCGCTTAGCACAATACGCTATTTGAAATAGGGGCGACGTAAATTGAACAAATGTGATAGAATTACGCTGAATTCTTAAATTAACCATAATATAAAATGATCTAATCGGGTCTCTGTTTGCCCTAACCTAGAAGTTTAATAGTGCATTTTACTCGCCATTTCATGCGCTTTGAGATGGTGCTTAGCCCAATACGCTATCTGAAATAGGAGCGACATAAATTGAACAAATGTGATAGAATTTGGCTGAATTCTTAAATTAACCATAATATAAAATCATCTTATCGGGTCTCTGTTTGCCCTACCCTAGAAGTTTAATAGTGCATTTTACTCGCCATTTCTTGCGCTTTAAGATGCCGCCGAGCCCAGTACACTATTTGAAATAGGAGCAACGTAAGTTTAACAAATGTGATAGAATTACGCTGAATTCTTATATTATCCGTAATATAAAATGATCTAATCGGTTCTCTGTTTGCCTTATCCTAGAAGTTTAATAGTACATCTTACTCGCCATTTCATGCGCTTTGAGATGCCGCTTAGCCCAATACGCTATCTGAAATAGGAGCAACGTAATTTGAACAAATGTGATAGAATTTCGCTGAATTCTTATATTAACCTTAATGTAAAATGATCTAATCGGGTCTCTGTTCGCCCGTCCCTAGAAGTTTAATGTTGCATTTCACTGGTCATTTCATGCGCCTCGAGATGCCGCCTAGCCCAGTACGCTATCTTAAATAGGAGCGACGTAAATTGAACAAATGTGATAGAATTTTGCTGAATTCTTAAATTAACCATAATACAAAATGATCCAATCGGGTCGCTGTTTGCCCTACTCTAGAAGTATAAGAGTGCATTTTACTCGCCATTTCCTGCGCTTTGAGATGCCGCTTAGCGCAATACGCTACCTGAAATATGAGCGACGCAAATTGAACAAATGTGATAGAATTTCCCTGAAATCTTACATTAAACAAAATATAAAATGATCTAATCGGGTCTCTGATTGCCCTATCATAGAAATTTAGGAGTGCATTTTACTCGCCATTTCATACGCTTTGAGATGCCGCTTAGCACTATACGCTATCTGAAATATGAGCGACGTAAATTGAACAAATGTGATAGAATTTCGCTGAATTCTTATATTAACCTTAATGTAAAATGATCTAATCGGGTCTCTGTTCGCCCGTCCCTAGAAGTTTCATAGTGCATTTTATTCGACATTTCATGCGCTTTGAGATGCCGCTTAGCCCAATACGCTATCTGAAATAGGAGCGGCCTAAATTGAACAAATGTGATAGAATTTCCCTGAAATCTTATATAAAACAAAATATAAAATGATCTAATCGGGTCTCTGATTGCCCTACCATAGGAGTTTAATAGTGCATTTTACTCGCCATTCCACGCGCTTTAAGATGCCGCTTAGTCCAGTACGCTATCTGAAATCGGAGCGGCCTAAATTGAACAAATGTGATAGAATTTCGCTGAATTCTTATATTAACCAAAATATAAAATGATCTAGTCGGGTCTCTGTTTGCATTACCCTAGAAGTTTAATAGTGCATTTTACTCGCCATTTCATGCGATTTGAGATGGCGCTTAGCCCAATACGCTATCTGAAATAGGAGCGACGTAAATTGAACAAATGTGATAGAATTTTGCTGAATTCGTAAATTAACCATAATATAATATGATCTAATCGGGTCTCTGTTTGCCCTACCCTATAAGTTTAATAGTGCATTTTACTCGCCATTTCATGCGCTTTGAGATGCCGCTTAGCCCAATACGCTATCTGAAATAGGAGCGACGTAAATTGAACAAATGTGATAGAATTTCCCTGAATTCTTATATTAACCAAAATATAAAATGATCTAATCGGGTCTCTGTTTGCATTACCCTAGAAGTTTAATAGTGCATTTTACTCGCCATTTCATGCGATTTGAGATGGCGCTTAGCCCAATACGCTATCTGAAATAGGAGCGACGTAAATTGAACAAATGTGATAGAATTTCCCTGAAATCTATTATATTAAACAAAATATAAAATGATCTAAACAGGACTCTGATTGCCCTATCATAGAAGTTTAGTAGTGCATTTTACTCGCCCTTCCACGTGCTTTAAGATGCCGCCTAGCCCAGTACACTATCTGAAATAGGAGCTACGTATGTTGAACAAATGTGATAGAATTACGCTGAATTCTTATATTAACCGTAATATAAAATGATCTAATCGGGTCTCTGTTCGCCCTACCCTAGAAGATTACAAGCGCATTTCACTCGTCATTTCATGCGCTTTGAGATGCCGCTTAGCCCAATACGCTATCTGCAATAGGAGCGACGTAAATTGAACAAATGTGATAGAATTTGGCTGAATTCTTAAATTAACCATAATATAAAATGATCTAATCGGGTCTCTGTTTGCCCTACCCTAGAAGTTTAACAGTGCATTTTACTCGCCATTTCATGCGCTTTGAGATGCCGCTTAGCCCAATACGCTATCTGCAATAGGAGCGCCGTAAATTGAACAAATGTGATAGAATTTCCCTGAATACTTATATTAACCTTAATGTAAAATGATCTAATCGGGTCTCTGTTCGCCCTACCCTAGAAGTGTAATAGTGCATTTCACTCGCCATTTCATGCGCTTTGAGATGCCGCTTAGCCCAATACGCTATCTGAAATAGGAGCGACGTAAATAGAACAATTGTGATAGAATTTCGCTGAATTCTTATATTAACCAAAATATAAAATGATCTAATCGGGTCTCTGTTTGCATTACCCTAGAAGTTTAATAGTGCATTTTACTCGCCATTTCATGCGATTTGAGATGGCGCTTAGCCCAATACGCTATCTGAAATAGGAGCGACGTAAATTGAACAAATGTGATAGAATTTCCCTGAAATCTATTATATTAAACAAAATATAAAATGATCTAAACAGGACTCTGATTGCCCTATCATAGAAGTTTAGTAGTGCATTTTACTCGCCCTTCCACGTGCTTTAAGATGCCGCCTAGCCCAGTACACTATCTGAAATAGGAGCTACGTATGTTGAACAAATGTGATAGAATTACGCTGAATTCTTATATTAACCGTAATATAAAATGATCTAATCGGGTCTCTGTTCGCCCTACCCTAGAAGATTACAAGCGCATTTCACTCGTCATTTCATGCGCTTTGAGATGCCGCTTAGCCCAATACGCTATCTGCAATAGGAGCGACGTAAATTGAACAAATGTGATAGAATTTGGCTGAATTCTTAAATTAACCATAATATAAAATGATCTAATCGGGTCTCTGTTTGCCCTACCCTAGAAGTTTAACAGTGCATTTTACTCGCCATTTCATGCGCTTTGAGATGCCGCTTAGCCCAATACGCTATCTGCAATAGGAGCGACGTAAATTGAACAAATGTGATAGAATTTCCCTGAATACTTATATTAACCTTAATGTAAAATGATCTAATCGGGTCTCTGTTCGCCCTACCCTAGAAGTGTAATAGTGCATTTCACTCGCCATTTCATGCGCTTTGAGATGCCGCTTAGCCCAATACGCTATCTGAAATAGGAGCGACGTAACTAGAACAATTGTGATAGAATTTCGCTGAATTCTTATATTAACCAAAATATAAAATGATCTAATCGGGTCTCTGTTTGCATTACCCTAGAAGTTTAATAGTGCATTTTACTCGCCATTTCATGCGATTTGAGATGCCGCTTAGCGCAATACGCTATCTGAAATAGGAGCGACGTAAATTGAACAAATGTGATAGAATTTCCCTGAAATCTTATATTAAACAAAATATAAAATGATCTAAACGGGACTCTGATTGCCCTATCATAGAAGTTTAGTAGTGCATTTTACTCGCCATTCCACGCGCTTTAAGATGCCGCCTAGCCCAGTACGCTATCTGAAATAGGAGCGACGTAAGTTGAACAAATGTGATAGAATTACGCTGAATTCTTCAATTAACCATAATATAAAATGATCTAATCGGGTCTCTGTTTGCCCTACCCTAGAAGTTTAACAGTGCATTTTACTCGCCATTTCATGCGCTTTGAGATGCCGCTTAGCCCAATACGCTATCTGAAATAGGAGCGACGTAAATTGAACAAATGTGATAGAATTTCCCTGAATTCTTAGATTAACCTTAATGTAAAATGATCTAATCGGGTCTCTGTTCACCCTACCCTAGAAGTTTAATACTGCATTTCACTCGTCATTTCATGCGCTTTGTGTTGCCGCTTAGCCCAATACGATATCTGAAATAGGAGCGATGTAAATTGAACAAATGTGATAGAATTTTGCTGAATTCGTAAATTAACCATAATATAATATGATCTAATCGGGTCTCTGATTGCCCTACCCTATAAGTTTAATAGGGCATTTTACTCGCCATTTCATGCGCTTTGAGATGCCGCTTAGCCCAATACGCTATCTGACATAGGAGCGACGTAAATTGAACAAATGTGATAGAATTTCCCTGAAATCTTATATTAAACAAAATATAAAATGATCTAAACGGGACTCTGCTTGCCCTATCATAGAAGTTTAGTAGTGCATTTTACTCGCCCTTCCACGTGCTTTAAGATGCCGCCTGGCCCAGTACACTATCTGAAATAGGAGCGACGTATGTTGAACGAATGTGATAGAATTACGCTGAATTCTTATATTAACCGTAATATAAAATGATCTAATCGGGTCTCTGTTCGCCCTACCCTAGAAGATTACAAGCGCATTTCACTCGTCATTTCATGCGCTTTGAGATGCCGCTTAGCCCAATACGCTATCTGCAATAGGAGCGACGTAAATTGAACAAATGTGATAGAATTTGGCTGAATTCTTAAATTAACCATAATATAAAATGATCTAATCGGGTCTCTGTTCTCCCTACCCTAGAAGTTTAATACTGCATTTCACTCGTCATTTCATGCGCTTTGTGTTGCCGCTTAGCCCAATACGATATCTGAAATAGGAGCGATGTAAATTGAACAAATGTGATAGAATTTTGCTGAATTCGTAAATTAACCATAATATAATATGATCTAATCGGGTCTCTGTTTGCCCTACCCTAGAAGTTTAACAGTGCATTTTACTCGCCATTTCATGCGCTTTGAGATGCCGCTTAGCCCAATACGCTATCTGAAATAGGAGCGACGTAAATTGAACAAATGTGATAGAATTTGGCTGAATTCTTAAATTAACCGTAATATAAAATGATCTAATCGGGTCTCTGTTCGCCCTACCCTAGAAGTGTAATAGTGCATTTCACTCGCCATTTCATGCGCTTTGAGATGCCGCTTAGCCCAATACGCTATCTGAAATAGGAGCGACGTAATTAGAACAATTGTGATAGAATTTCGCTGAATTCTTATATTAACCAAAATATAAAATGATCTAATCGGGTCTCTGTTTGCATTACCCTAGAAGTTTAATAGTGCATTTTACTCGCCCTTCCACGTGTTTTAAGATGCTGCCTAGCCCAGTACACTATCTGAAATAGGAGCGACGTATGTTGAACAAATGTGATAGAATTACGCTGAATTCTTATATTAACCGTAATATAAAATGATCTAATCGGGTCTCTGTTCGCCCTACCCTAGAAGATTACAAGCGCATTTCACTCGTCATTTCATGCGCTTTGAGATGCCGCTTAGCCCAATACGCTATCTGCAATAGGAGCGACGTAAATTGAACAAATGTGATAGAATTTGGCTGAATTCTTAAATTAACCATAATATAAAATGATCTAATCGGGTCTCTGTTTGCCCTACCCTAGAAGTTTAACAGTGTATTTTACTCGCCATTTCATGCGCTATGAGATGCCGCTTAGCCCAATACGCTATCTGAAATAGGAGCGACGTAATTTGAACAAATGTGATAGAATTTCGCTTTATTCTTATATTAACCAAAATATAAAATGATCTAATCGGGTCTCTGATTGCGCTATCATCGAAGTTTAATAGTGCATTTCACACGCCATTCCACGCGCTTTAAGATGCCGCCTAGCGCAGTACGCTATCTTAAATAGGAGCGACGTAAATTGAACAAATGTGATAGAATTTTGCTGAATTCTTAAATTAACCATAATACAAAATGATCCAATCGGGTCTCTGTTGCCCTACTCTAGAAGTATAAGAATGCATTTTACTCGCCATTTCCTGCGCTTTGAGATGCCGCTTAGCGCAATACGCTACCTGAAATATGAGCGACGCAAATTGAACAAATGTGATAGAATTTCCCTGAAATCTTATATTAAACAAAATATAAAATGATCTAATCGGGTCTCTGATTGCCCTATCATAGAAATTTAGGAGTGCATTTTACTCGCCATTTCATACGCTTTGAGATGCCGCTTAGCACTATACGCTATCTGAAATATGAGCGACGTAAATTGAACAAATGTGATAGAATTTCGCTGAATTCTTATATTAACCTTAATGTAAAATGATCTAATCGGGTCTCTGTTCGCCCGTCCCTAGAAGATTAATGTTGCATTTCACTGGTCATTTCATGCGCCTCGAGATGCCGCCTAGCCCAGTACGCTATCTTAAATAGGAGCGACGTAAATTGAACAAATGTGATAGAATTACGCTTAATTCTTATATTAACCGTAATATAAATTGATCTAATCGGGTCTCTCTTTCCCTTACCCTAGAAGTTTGATAGTGCATTTTACTAGCCATTTCATGCGTTTTGAGATGCCGCTCAGCCCAATACGCTATCTGAAATAGGAGCGACGTAAATTGAACAAATATGATAGAATTTCCCTGAATTCTTATATTAACCTTAATGTAAAATGATCTAATCGGGTCTCTGTTTGCCCTAGTCTAGAAGTTTCATAGTGCATTTTATTCGACATTTCATGCGCTTTGAGATGCCGCTTAGCCCAATACGCTATCTGAAATAGGAGCGGCCTAAATTGAACAAATGTGATAGAATTTCCCTGAAATCTTATATAAAACAAAATATAAAATGATCTAATCGGGTCTCTGATTGCCCTACCATAGGAGTTTAATAGTGCACTTTACTCGCCATTCCACGCGCTTTAAGATGCCGCTTAGTCCAGTACGCTATCTGAAATCGGAGCGACGTAAATTGAACAAATGTGATAGAATTTCGCTGAATTCTTATATTAACCAAAATATAAAATGATCTAGTCGGGTCTCTGATTGCCCTATCATAGAAGTTTAATAGTGCATTTTGATCGCCATTCCACGTGCTTTAAGATGCCGCCTAGCCCAGTATGCTATCTGAAATTGGAGCGACGTAAATTGAACAAATGTGACAGAATTTTGCTGACATCTTAAATTAACCATAATATAAAATGATCTAATCGGGTCTCTGTTTGCCCTACCCTACAAGTTTAGCAGTGCATTTTACTCGCCATTTCATGCGCTTTGAGATGCCGCTTAGCCCAATACGCTATCTGAAATAGGAGCGACGTAAATTGAACAAATGTGATAGAATTTCCCTGAATTCTTATATTAACCAAAATATCAAATGATCTAATCGGGTCTCTGATTGCCCTATCATAGAAGTTTAATAGTGCATTTTACTCGCCAATCCACGCGCTTTAAGATTCCGCCTAGCCCAGTACGCTATCTGAAATAGGAGCGACGTAAATTGAACAAATGTGATAGAATTTGGCAGAATTCTTAAATTAACCATAATATAAAATGATCTAATCGGGTCTCTGATTGCCCTACCATAGGAGTTTAATAGTGCATTATACTCGCCATTTCATGCGCTTTGAGATGGCGCTTAGCCCAATACGCTATCTGAAATCGGAGCGACGTAAATTGAACAAATGTGATAGAATTTCGCTGAATTCTTATATTAACCAAAATATAAAATGATCTAGTCGGGTCTCTGATTGCCCTATCATAGAAGTTTAATAGTGCATTTTGATCGCCATTCCACGCGCTTTAAGATGCCACCTAGCCCAGTATGCTATCTGAAATTGGAGCGACGTAAATTGAACAAATGTGACAGAATTTTGCTGACATCTTAAATTAACCATAATATAAAATGATCTAATCGGGTCTCTGTTTGCCCTACCCTACAAGTTTAGCAGTGCATTTTACTCGCCATTTCATGCGCTTTGAGATGCTGCTTAGCCCAATACGCTATCTGAAATAGGAGCGACGTAAATTGAACAAATGTGATAGAATTTCCCTGAATTCTTATATTATCCAAAATATCAAATGATCTAATCGGGTCTCTGATTGCCCTATCATAGAAGTTTAATAGTGCATTTTACTCGCCAATCCACGCGCTTTAAGATTCCGCCTAGCCCAGTACGCTATCTGAAATAGGAGCGACGTAAATTGAACAAATGTGATAGAATTTGGCAGAATTCTTAAATTAACCATAATATAAAATGATCTAATCGGATCTCTGTTTGCCCTAACCTAGAAGTTTAATAGTGCATTTTACTCGCCATTTCATGCGCTTTGAGATGGCGCTTAGCCCAATACGCTATCTGAAATAGGAGCGACGTAAATTGAACAAATGTGATAGAATTTGGCTGAATTCTTAAATTAACCATAATATAAAATGATCTAATCGGGTCTCTGTTTGCCCTACCCTAGAAGTTTAATAGTGCATTTTACTCGCCATTTCATGCGCTTTGAGATGGCGCTTAGCCCAATACGCTATCTGAAATAGGAGCGACGTAAATTGAACAAATGTGATAGAATTTGGCTGAATTCTTAAATTAACCATAATATAAAATCATCTTATCGGGTCTCTGTTTGCCCTACCCTAGAAGTTTAATAGTGCATTTTACTCGCCATTTCTTGCGCTTTAAGATGCCGCTTAGCCCAATACGCTATCTGAAATAGGAGCGACGTAAATTGAACAATTGTGATAGAATTTAGCTGAATTCTTATATTAACCAAAATATAAAATGATCTAGTCGGGTCTCTGATTGCCCTATCATAGAAGTTTAATAGTGCATTTTGATCGCCATTCCACGCGCTTTAAGATGCCGCCTAACCCAGTACGCTATCTGAAATTGGAGCGACGTAAATTGAACAAATGTGACAGAATTTTGCTGACATCTTAAATTAACTATAATATAAAATGATCTAATCGGGTCTCTGTTTGACCTACCCTACAAGTTTAGCAGCGCATTTTACTCGCCATTTCATGCGCTTTGAGATGCCGCTTAGCCCAATACGCTATCTGAAATAGGAGCGGCGTAAATTGAACAAATGTGATAGAATTTCCCTGAAATCTTATATTAAACAAAATATAAAATGATCTAAACGGGACTCTGATTGCCCTATCATAGAAGTTTAGTAGTGCATTTTACTCGCCCTTCCACGTGCTTTAAGATGCCGCCTAGCCCAGTACACTATCTGAAATAGGAGCGACGTATGTTGAACAAATGTGATAGAATTACGCTGAATTCTTATATTAACCGAAATATAAAATGATCTAATCGGGTCTCTGTTCGCCCTACCCTAAAAGATTACAAGCGCATTTCACTCGTCATTTCATGCGCTTTGAGATGCCGCTTAGCCCAATACGCTATCTGCAATAGGAGCGACGTAAATTGAACAAATGTGATAGAATTTTGCTGAATTCTTAAATTAACCATAATATAAAATGATCTAATCGGGTATCTGTTTGCCCTACCCTAGAAGCTTAATATTGCATTTTACTCGCCATTTCATGCGCTTTGAGCTGCCGCTTAGCCCAATACGCTATCTGAAATAGGAGCGACGTAAGTTGAAAAATTGTGATAGAATTTCGCTGAATTCTTTTATGAACCATAATGTAAAATGATCTAATCGGGTCTCTGTTCTCCCTAGCCTAGAAGTTTAATAGTGCATTTTATTCTCCATTTCATGCGCTTTGAGATGCCGCTTAGCCCAATACGCTATCTGAAATAGGAGCGACGTAAATTGAACAAGTGCGATAGAATTTCCCTGAAATCTTATATTAAACAAAATATAAAATGATCTAATCGGGTCTCTGATTGCCCTATCATAGAAGTGTAGTAGTGCATTTTATTCGCCATTCCACGCACTTTAAGATGCCGCCTAGCCCAGTACGCTATCTGAAATAGGAGCGACGTAAATTGAACAAATGTGATAGAATTTCCCTGAATTCTTATATTAACCTTAATGTAAAATGATCTAATCGGGTCTCTGTTCGCCCTACCATAGAAGTCTAATAGTGCATTTCACTCGCCATTTCATGCGCTTTGAGATGCCGCTTAGCACAATACGCTATTTGAAATAGGGGCGACGTAAATTGAACAAATGTGATAGAATTACGCTGAATTCTTAAATTAACCATAATATAAAATGATCTAATCGGGTCTCTGTTTGCCCTACCCTAGAAGTTTAATAGTGCATTTTACTCGCCATTTCATGCGCTTTGAGATGGTGCTTAGCCCAATACGCTATCTGAAATAGGAGCGACATAAATTGAACAAATGTGATAGAATTTGGCTGAATTCTTAAATTAACCATAATATAAAATCATCTTATCGGGTCTCTGTTTGCCCTACCCTAGAAGTTTAATAGTGCATTTTACTCGCCATTTCTTGCGCTTTAAGATGCCGCCGAGCCCAGTACACTATTTGAAATAGGAGCAACGTAAGTTTAACAAATGTGATAGAATTACGCTGAATTCTTATATTATCCGTAATATAAAATGATCTAATCGGTTCTCTGTTTGCCTTATCCTAGAAGTTTAATAGTACATCTTACTCGCCATTTCATGCGCTTTGAGATGCCGCTTAGCCCAATACGCTATCTGAAATAGGAGCAACGTAATTTGAACAAATGTGATAGAATTTCGCTGAATTCTTATATTAACCTTAATGTAAAATGATCTAATCGGGTCTCTGTTCGCCCGTCCCTAGAAGTTTAATGTTGCATTTCACTGGTCATTTCATGCGCCTCGAGATGCCGCCTAGCCCAGTACGCTATCTTAAATAGGAGCGACGTAAATTGAACAAATGTGATAGAATTTTGCTGAATTCTTAAATTAACCATAATACAAAATGATCCAATCGGGTCGCTGTTTGCCCTACTCTAGAAGTATAAGAGTGCATTTTACTCGCCATTTCCTGCGCTTTGAGATGCCGCTTAGCGCAATACGCTACCTGAAATATGAGCGACGCAAATTGAACAAATGTGATAGAATTTCCCTGAAATCTTACATTAAACAAAATATAAAATGATCTAATCGGGTCTCTGATTGCCCTATCATAGAAATTTAGGAGTGCATTTTACTCGCCATTTCATACGCTTTGAGATGCCGCTTAGCACTATACGCTATCTGAAATATGAGCGACGTAAATTGAACAAATGTGATAGAATTTCGCTGAATTCTTATATTAACCTTAATGTAAAATGATCTAATCGGGTCTCTGTTCGCCCGTCCCTAGAAGTTTAATGTTGCATTTCACTGGTCATTTCATGCGCCTCGAGATGCCGCCTAGCCCAGTACGCTATCTTAAATAGGAGCGACGTAAATTGAACAAATGTGATAGAATTACGCTTAATTCTTATATTAACCGTAATATAAATTGATCTAATCGGGTCTCTCTTTCCCTTACCCTAGAAGTTTGATAGTGCATTTTACTAGCCATTTCATGCGTTTTGAGATGCCGCTCAGCCCAATACGCTATCTGAAATAGGAGCGACGTAAATTGAACAAATATGATAGAATTTCCCTGAATTCTTATATTAACCTTAATGTAAAATGATCTAATCGGGTCTCTGTTTGCCCTAGTCTAGAAGTTTCATAGTGCATTTTATTCGACATTTCATGCGCTTTGAGATGCCGCTTAGCCCAATACGCTATCTGAAATAGGAGCGGCCTAAATTGAACAAATGTGATAGAATTTCCCTGAAATCTTATATAAAACAAAATATAAAATGATCTAATCGGGTCTCTGATTGCCCTACCATAGGAGTTTAATAGTGCATTTTACTCGCCATTCCACGCGCTTTAAGATGCCGCTTAGTCCAGTACGCTATCTGAAATCGGAGCGGCCTAAATTGAACAAATGTGATAGAATTTCGCTGAATTCTTATATTAACCAAAATATAAAATGATCTAGTCGGGTCTCTGATTGCCCTATCATAGAAGTTTAATAGTGCATTTTGATCGCCATTCCACGCGCTTTAAGATGCCGCCTAGCCCAGTATGCTATCTGAAATTGGAGCGACGTAAATTGAACAAATGTGACAGAATTTTGCTGACATCTTAAATTAACCATAATATAAAATGATCTAATCGGGTCTCTGTTTGCCCTACCCTACAAGTTTAGCAGTGCATTTTACTCGCCATTTCATGCGCTTTGAGATGCCGCTTAGCCCAATACGCTATCTGAAATAGGAGCGACGTAAATTGAACAAATGTGATAGAATTTCCCTGAATTCTTATATTAACCAAAATATCAAATGATCTAATCGGGTCTCTGATTGCCCTATCATAGAAGTTTAATAGTGCATTTTACTCGCCAATCCACGCGCTTTAAGATTCCGCCTAGCCCAGTACGCTATCTGAAATAGGAGCGACGTAAATTGAACAAATGTGATAGAATTTGGCAGAATTCTTAAATTAACCATAATATAAAATGATCTAATCGGGTCTCTGTTTGCCCTAACCTAGAAGTTTAATAGTGCATTTTACTCGCCATTTCATGCGCTTTGAGATGGCGCTTAGCCCAATACGCTATCTGAAATAGGAGCGACGTAAATTGAACAAATGTGATAGAATTTGGCTGAATTCTTAAATTAACCATAATATAAAATCATCTTATCGGGTCTCTGTTTGCCTACCCTAGAAGTTTAATAGTGCATTTTACTCGCCATTTCTTGCGCTTTAAGATGCCGCCGAGCCCAGTACGCTATTTGAAATAGGAGCGACGTAAGTTTAACAAATGTGATAGAATTACGCTGAATTCTTATATTATCCGTAATATAAAATGATCTAATCGGGTCTCTCTTTCCCTTACCCTATAAGTTTAATAGTGCATTTTACTCGCCATTTCATGCGCTTTGAGATGCCGCTTAGCCCAATACGCTATCTGACATAGGAGCGACGTAAATTGAACAAATGTGATAGAATTTCCCTGAAATCTTATATTAAACAAAATATAAAATGATCTAAACGGGACTCTGATTGCCCTATCATAGAAGTTTAGTAGTGCATTTTACTCGCCCTTCCACGTGCTTTAAGATGCCGCCTAGCCCAGTACACTATCTGAAATAGGAGCGACGTATGTTGAACAAATGTGATAGAATTACGCTGAATTCTTATATTAACCGAAATATAAAATGATCTAATCGGGTCTCTGTTCGCCCTACCCTAGAAGATTACAAGCGCATTTCACTCGTCATTTCATGCGCTTTGAGATGCCGCTTAGCCCAATACGCTATCTGCAATAGGAGCGACGTAAATTGAACAAATGTGATAGAATTCGGCTGAATTCTTAAATTAACCATAATATAAAATGATCTAATCGGGTCTCTGTTTGCCCTACCCTAGAAGTTTAACAGTGCATTTTACTCGCCATTTCATGCGCTTTGAGATGCCGCTTAGCCCAATACGCTATCTGAAATAGGAGCGACGTAAATTGAACAAATGTGTTAGAATTTGGCTGAATTCTTAAATTAACCGTAATATAAAATGATCTAATCAGGTCTCTGTTCGCCCTACCCTAGAAGATTACTAGTGCATTTCGCTCGTCATTTCATGCGCTTTGAGGTGCCGCGTAGCCCAATACGCTATCTGCAATAGGAGCGACGTAAATTGAACAAATGTGATAGAATTCGGCCGAATTCTTAAATTAACCATAATATAAAATGATCTAATCGGGTCTCTGTTTGCCCTATCCTAGAAGTTTAACAGTGCATTTTACTCGCCATTTCATGCGCTTTGAGATACCTCTTAGCCCAATATGCTATCTGAAATAGGAGCGACGTAAATTGAACAAATGTGATAGAATTTCCCTGAATACTTATATTAACCTTAATGTAAAATGATCTAATCGGGTCTCTGTTCGCCCTACCCTAGAAGTTTAATAGTGCACTTCACACGCCATTTCATGCGCTTTGAGATGCCGCTTAGCACAATACGCTATCTGAAATAGGAGCGTCGTAAATAGAACAATTGTAATAGAATTTCGCTGAATTCTTATATTAACCAAAATATAAAATGATCTAATCGGGTCTCCGATTGCCCTATCATAGAAGTTTAATTGTGCATTTTACTCGCCAATCCACGCGCTTTAAGATTCCGCCTAGCCCAGTACGCTATCTGAAATAGCAGCGACGTAAATTGAACAAATGTGATAGAATTTGGCTGAATTCTTAAATTAACCATAATATAAAATGATCTAATCGGGTCTCTGTTTGCCCTACCCTAGAAGTTTAATAGTGCATTTTACTCGCCATTTCATGCGCTTTGAGATGGCGCTTAGCCCAATACGCTATCTGAAATAGTAGCGACGTAAATTGAACAAATGTGATAGAATTTGGCTGAATTCTTAAATTAACCATAATATAAAATGATCTAATCGGGTCTCTGTTTGCCCTACCCTAGAAGTTTAACAGTGCATTTTACTCGCCATTTCATGCGCTTTGAGATGCCGCTTAGCCCAATACGCTATCTGAAATACGAGCGACGTAAATTGAACAAATGTGATAGAATTTCCCTGAATACTTATATTAACCTTAATGTAAAATGATCTAATCGGGTCTCTGATTGCCCTATCATAGAAGTTTAATAGTGCATTTTACTCGCCAATCCACGCGCTTTAAGATTCCGCCTAGCCCAGTACGCTATCTGAAATATGAGCGACGTAAATTGAATAAATGTGATAGAATTTCTCTGAATTCTTAAATTAACCATAATATAAAATGATCTAATCGGGTCTCTGTTTGCCCTACCCTAGAAGTTTAATAGTGCATTTTACTCGCCATTTCATGCGCTTTGCGATGGCGCTTAGCCCAATACGCTATCTGAAATAGGAGCGACGTAAATTGAACAAATGTGATAGAATTTCCCTGAAATCTTATATTAAACAAAATATAAAATGATCTAAACGGGACTCTGATTGCCCTATCATAGAAGTTTAGCAGTGCATTTTACTCACCCTTCCACGTGCTTTGAGATGCTGCCTAGCCCAGTATACTATCTGAAGTAGGAGCGACGTATGTTGAACAAATGTGATAGAATTACGCTGAATTCTTATATTAACCGTAATATAAAATGATCTAATCGGGTCTCTGTTCGCCCTACCCTAGAAGATTACAAGCGCATTTCACTCGTCATTTCATGCGTTTTGAGATGCCGCTCAGCCCAATACGCTATCTGAAATAGGAGCGACGTAAATTGAACAAATATGATAGAATTTCCCTGAATTCTTATATTAACCTTAATGTAAAATGATCTAATCGGGTCTCTGTTTGCCCTAGTCTAGAAGTTTCATAGTGCATTTTATTCGACATTTCATGCGCTTTGAGATGCCGCTTAGCCCAATACGCTATCTGAAATAGGAGCGGCCTAAATTGAACAAATGTGATAGAATTTCGCTGAATTCTTATATTAACCAAAATATAAAATGATCTAGTCGGGTCTCTGATTGCCCTATCATAGAAGTTTAATAGTGCATTTTGATCGCCATTCCACGCGATTTAAGATGCCGCCTAGCCCAGTATGCTATCTGAAATTGGAGCGACGTAAATTGAACAAATGTGACAGAATTTTGCTGACATCTTAAATTAACCATAATATAAAATGATCTAATCGGGTCTCTGTTTGCCCTACCCTACAAGTTTAGCAGTGCATTTTACTCGCCATTTCATGCGCTTTGAGATGCCGCTTAGCCCAATACGCTATCTGAAATAGGAGCGACGTAAATTGAACAAATGTGATAGAATTTCCCTGAATTCTTATATTAACCAAAATATCAAATGATCTAATCGGGTCTCTGATTGCCCTATCATAGAAGTTTAATAGTGCATTTTACTCGCCAATCCACGCGCTTTAAGATTCCGCCTAGCCCAGTACGCTATCTGAAATAGGAGCGACGTAAATTGAACAAATGTGATCGAATTTGGCAGAATTCTTAAATTAACCATAATATAAAATGATCTAATCGGGTCTCTGTTTGCCCTAACCTAGATGTTTAATAGTGCATTTTACTCGCCATTTCATGCGCTTTGAGATGGCGCTTAGCCCAATACGCTATCTGAAATAGGAGCGACGTAA
>CAKAJE020002039.1:0-28187 GCA_916610135.2 Macropis europaea
CGAAATAGGAGCGACGTAAATTGAACAAATGTGATAGAATTTCGCTGAATTCTTATATTAACCAAAATAGAAAATGATCTAATCGGGTCTCTGATTGCCCTATCATAGAAGTTTAATAGTGCATTTTACACGCCATTTCACGCGCTTTAAGTTGCCGCCTAGCCCAGTACGCTATCTGAAATAGGAGCTACGTAAGTTGAACAAATGTCACAGAATTACGCTGAATTCTTATGTTAACCGTAATATAAAATGATCTAATCGGGTCTCTGTTTGCCTTATCCTAGAAGTTTAATAGTGCATTTTACACGCCATTTCATGCGCTTTGAGATGCCGCTTAGCCCAATACGCTATCTGAAATAGGAGCGACGTAAATTGAACAAATGTGATAGAATTTCGCTGAATTCTTATATTAACCAAAATATAAAATGATCTAATCGGGTCTCTGATTGCCCTATCATAGAAGTTTAATAGTGCATTTTACTCGTCACTGCACGCGCTTTAAGATGCCGCCTAGCCCAGTACACTATCTGAAATAGGAGCGACGTATGTTGAACAAATGTGATAGAATTACGCTGAATTCTTATATTAACCGTAATATAAAATGATCTAATCGGGTCTCTGTTTGCATTACCATAGAAGTTTAATAGTGCATTTTACTCGCCATTTCATGCGCTTTGAGATGCCGCTTAGCCCAATACGCTATCTGAAATAGGAGCGACGTAAATTGAACAAATGTGATAGAATTTCGCTGAATTCTTAAATTAACCATAATATAAAATGATCTAATCGGGTCTCTGATTGCCCTATCATAGAAGTTTAATAGTGCATTTTACTCGCCATTCCGCGCGCTTTAAGTTGCCGCCTAGCCCAGTATGCTATCTGAAATAGGAACGACGTAAATTGAACAAATGTGATAGAATTTTGCTGAATCCTTAAATTAACCATAATATAAAATGATCTAATCGGGTCTCTGATTGCCCTACCCTAGAAGTTTAATAGCGCATTTTACTCAGCATTTCATGCGCTTTGAGATGCCGCTTATCCCAATACGCTATCTGAAATAGGAGCGACGTAAATTAAACAAATGTGATAGAATTTCGCTGAATTCTTAAATTAACCATAATATGAAATGACCTAATCGGGTCTCTGTTTGCCCTACCCTAGAAGTTTAATAGTGCATTTTACTCGCCATTTCTTGCGCTTTGAGATGCCGCTTAGCCAAATACGCTATCTGAAATATCAGCGACGTAAATTGAACAAATGTGAGAGAATTTCGCTGAATTCTTAAATTAACCATAATATAAAATGATCTAATGGGGTCTCTGTTTGCCCTACCCTAGAAGTTTAATAATGCATTTTACTCGCCATTTCTTGCGCTTTGAGATGCCGCTTAGCACAAGTCGCTATCTGAAATAGGAGCGATGTAAATTGAACAAATGTGATAGAATTTCGCTGAATTCATATATTAACCTTAATGTAAAATGATCTAATCGGGTCTTTGCTCGCCCTACCCAAGAAGTTTAATAGTGCATTTCACTCGTCAATTCATGCGCTTTGCGATGCCGCTTAGCCCAATAAGCTATCTGAAATTGGAGCGACGTAAATTGAACAAATGTGATAGAATTTCGCTGAATTCTTATATTAACCAAAATATAAAATGATCTAATCGGGTCTCTGATTGCCCTATCATAGAAGTTTAATAGTGCATTTTACTCGCCATTCCACGCGATTTAAGATGCCGCCTAGCCCAGTACGCTATCTGAAATAGGAGCGACGTAAATTGAACAAATGTGATAGAATTTCGCTGAATTCTTATATTAACCAAAATATAAAATGATCTAATCCGGTCTCTGTTTGCCCTGCCCTAGAAGTTGAATAGTGCATTGTACGAGCCATTTCTTGCGCTTTGAGATGCAGCTTAGCCCAATACGCTATCTGAAATAGGAGCGACGTAAATTGAACAAATGTGATAGAATTTCGCTGAATTCTTATTTTAACCTTAATGTAAAATGATCTAATCGGGTCTTTGTTCGCCCTACCCTAGAAGTTTAATAGTGCATTTCACTCGTCATTTCATGCGCTTTGAGTTGCCGCTTAGCCCAATAAGCTATTTGAAATAGGAGCGACGTAAATTGAACAAACGTGATAGAACTTCGCTGAATTCTTATATTAACCGTAATATAAAATGTTCTTATCGGGTCTCTGCTTGCCCTACCCTAGAAGTTTAATAGTGCATTTTACTCGCCATTTCTTGCGCTTTGAGATGCCGCTTAGCCCAATACGCTATCTGAAATATCAGCGACGTAAATTGAACAAATGTGATAGAATTACGCTGAATTCTTATATTAACCGTAATATAAAATGATCTGATCGGGTCTCTGTTTGCCTTATCCTAGAAGTTCAGTAGTGCATTTCACTCGTCATTCAATGCGCTTTGAGATGCCGCTTAGACCAATAAGCTATCTGAAATAGGAGCGACGTAAATTGAACAAATGTGATAGAATTTTTCTCAATTCTTAAATAAACCATAATATGAAATGATCTAATCGGTTCTCTGTTCGCCCTACCCTAGAAGTTTAATAGTGCATTTCACTCGTCATTTCATGCGCTTTGAGATGCCGCTTAGCCCAATACGCTATCTGAAATAGGAGCGATGTAAATTGAACAAATGTGATAGAATTTTGCTGAATTCTTAAATTAACCATAATATAAAATGATGTAATCGGGTCTCTGTTCGCCCTACCCAAGAAGTTTAATAGTACATTTCTCTCGTCATTTCATGCGCTTTGAGATGTCGCTTAGCCCAATAGCTATCTGAAATAGGAGCGACGTAAATTGAACAAATGTGATAGAATTTCCTGAAATCTTATATTAACCGTAATATAAAATCATCTAATCGGGTCTCTGTTTGCCTTACCCTAGAAGTTTAATAGTGCATTTTACTCGCCATTTCATGCGCTTTGAGATGCCGCTTAGCCCAATATGCTATCTGATATAGGAGCGACGTAAATTGAACAAATGTGATAGAATTACGCTGAATTCTTATATTAACCAAAATATAAAATGATCTAATCGGGTCTCTGATTGCCGTATCATAGAAGATTAATAGTGCATTTTACTCGCCATACCACGCGCTTTAAGATGCCGCCTAGCCCAGTATGCTATCTGAAATAGGAACGACGTAAATTGAACAAATGTGATAGAATTTTGCTGAATTCTTAAATTAACCATAATATAAAATGATCTAATCGGGTCTCTGATTGCCCTACCCTAGAAGTTTAATAGTGCATTTTACTCACCATTCCACGCGCTTTAAGTTGCCGCCTAGCCCAGTACGCTATCTGAAATAGGAGCTACGTAAGTTGATCAAATGTCACAGAATTACGCTGAATTCTTATATTAACCGTAATATAAAATGATCTAATCGGGTCTCTGTTTGCCTTATACTAGAAGTTTAATAGTGCATTTTACTCGTCAATTCATGCGCTTTGCGATGCCGCTTAGATCAATAAGCTATCTGAAATAGGAGCGACGTAAATTGAACAAATGTGATAGAATTTCCCTGAAATCTTATATTAAACAATACATAAAATGATCTAAACGGGACTCTGATTGCCCTACCATAGAAGTTTAGTAGTGCATTTTACTCGCCCTTCCACGCGCTTTAAGATGCCGCCTAGCCCAGTACACTATCTGAAATAGGAGCGACGCATGTTGAACAAATGTGATAGAATTACGCTGAATTCTTATACTAACCGTAATATAAAATGATCTAATCGGGTCTCTGTTTGCCTTACCCTAGAAGTTTAATAGTGCATTTTACTCGCCATTTCATGCGCTTTGAGATGCCGCTTAGCCCAATACGCTATCTGAAATAGGAGCGACGTAAATAAAACAAATGTGATAGAATTTCGCTGACTTCTTATATTAACCAAAATATAAAATGATCTAACCGGGTCTCTGATTGCCCTATCATAGAAGTTTAATAGTACATTTTACTCGCCACTCCACGCGCTTTAAGATGCCGCCTATCCGAGTACGCTATCTGAAATAGGAGCGACGTAAATTGAACAAATGTGTTAGAATTTTGCTGAATTCTTAAATTAACCATAATATAAAATGATCTAATCGGGTCTCTGATTGCCCTACCCTAGAAGTTTAGTAGTGCATTTTACTCGCCATTTCATGCGCCTTGAGATGCCGCTTATCCCAATACGCTATCTGAAATAGGAGCGACGTAAATTGAACAAATGTGATAGAATTTCGCTGAATTCTTATATTAACCAAAATATAAAATGATCTAAGCGGGTCTCTGATTGCCCTATCATAGAAGCTTAATAGTGCATTTTACTCGCTATTCCACGCGCTTTAAGTTGCCGCCTAGCCCAGTACGCTATCTGAAATAGGAGCGACGTAAATTGAACAAATGTGATAGAATTTGCGTGAATTCTTATATTAACCTTAATGTAAAATGATCTAATCGGGTCTTTGTTCGCCCAACCCTAGAAGTTTAATAGTGCATTTTACTCGCCATTTCATGCGCTTTGAGATGCCGCTTAGCCCAATATGCTATCTGATATAGGAGCGACGTAAATTGAACAAATGTGATAGAATTACGCTGAATTCTTATATTAACCAAAATATAAAATAATCTAATCGGGTCTCTGATTGCCGTATCATAGAAGATTAATAGTGCATTTTACTCGCCATACCACGCGCTTTAAGATGCCGCCTAGCCCAGTATGCTATCTGAAATAGGAACGACGTAAATTGAACAAATGTGATAGAATTTTGCTGAATTCTTAAATTAACCATAATATAAAATGATCTAATCGGGTCTCTGATTGCCCTACCCTAGAAGTATAATAGTGCATTTTACTCACCATTCCACGCGCTTTAAGATGCCGCCTATCCGAGTACGCTATCTGAAATAGGAGCGACGTAAATTGAACAAATGTGATAGAATTTCGCTGAATTCTTATATTAACCAAAATATAAAATGATCTAAGCGGGTCTCTGATTGCCCTATCATAGAAGCTTAATAGTGCATTTTACTCGCAATTCCACGCGCTTTAAGTTGCCGCCTCGCCCAGTACGCTATCTGAAATAGGAGCTACGTAAGTTGAACAAATGTCACAGAATTACGCTGAATTCTTATATTAACCGTAATATAAAATAATCTAATCGGGTCTCTGTTTGCCTTATCCTAGAAGTTTAATAGTGCATTTTACTCGTCAATTCATGCGCTTTGCGATGCCGCTTAGCCCAATACGCTATCTGAAATAGGAGCGACGTAAATTGAACAAATGTGATAGAATTTGCGTGAATTCTTATATTAACCTTAATGTAAAATGATCTAATCGGGTCTTTGTTCGCCCAACCCTAGAAGTTTAATAGTGCATTTTACTCGCCGTTTCATGCGCTTTGAGATGCCGCTTAGCCCAATACGCTATCTGAAATAGGAGCGACGTAAATTGAACGAATGTGACAGAATTTCGCTGAATTCTTATATTAACCAAAATATAAAATGATCTAATCGGGTCTCTGATAGCCCTATCAGAGAAGTTTAATAGTGCATTTTACTCGCCATTCCACGCGCTTTAAGATGCCGCCTAGCCCAGTATGCTATCTGAAATAGGAGCGACGTAAGTTGAACAAATGTGATAGAATTACGCTGAATTCTTATATTAACCGTAATATAAAATGATCTAATCGGGTCTCCGTTTGCCTTATCCTAGAAGTTTAATAGTGCATTTTACTCGCCATTTCATGCGCATTGAGATGCCGGTTAGCCCAATACGCTATCTGAAATAGGAGCGACATAAATTGAACAAATGTGATAGAGTTTCGCTGAATTCTTAAATTAACCATAATATAAAATGATCTTATCGGGTCTCTGCTTGCCCTACCCTAGAAGTTTAATAGTGCATTTTACTCGCCATTTCTTGCGCTTTGAGATGCCGCTTAGCCCAATACGCTATCTGAAATATCAGCGACGTAAATTGAACAAATGTGATAGAATTACGCTGAATTCTTATATTAACCGTAATATAAAATGATCTGATCGGGTCTCTGTTTGCCTTATCCTAGAAGTTCAGTAGTGCATTTCACTCGTCATTCAATGCGCTTTGAGATGCCGCTTAGCCCAATAAGCTATCTGAAATAGGAGCGACGTAAATTGAACAAATGTGATAGAATTTTTCTCAATTCTTAAATAAACCATAATATGAAATGATCTAATCGGTTCTCTGTTCGCCCTACCCTAGAAGTTTAATAGTGCCTTTCACTCGTCATTTCATGCGCTTTGAGATGCCGCTTAGCCCAATACGCTATCTGAAATAGGAGCGATGTAAATTGAACAAATGTGATAGAATTTTGCTGAATTCTTAAATTAACCATAATATAAAATGATGTAATCGGGTCTCTGTTCGCCCTACCCAAGAAGTTTAATAGTACATTTCTCTCGTCATTTCATGCGCTTTGAGATGTCGCTTAGCCCAATAGCTATCTGAAATAGGAGCGACGTAAATTGAACAAATGTGATAGAATTTCCCTGAAATCTTATATTAACCGTAATATAAAATCATCTAATCGGGTCTCTGTTTGCCTTACCCTAGAAGTTTAATAGTGCATTTTACTCGCCATTTCATGCGCTTTGAGATGCCGCTTAGCCCAATATGCTATCTGATATAGGAGCGACGTAAATTGAACAAATGTGATAGAATTACGCTGAATTCTTATATTAACCAAAATATAAAATGATCTAATCGGGTCTCTGATTGCCGTATCATAGAAGATTAATAGTGCATTTTACTCGCCATACCACGCGCTTTAAGATGCCGCCTAGCCCAGTATGCTATCTGAAATAGGAACGACGTAAATTGAACAAATGTGATAGAATTTTGCTGAATTCTTAAATTAACCATAATATAAAATGATCTAATCGGGTCTCTGATTGCCCTACCCTAGAAGTTTAATAGTGCATTTTACTCACCATTCCACGCGCTTTAAGTTGCCGCCTAGACCAGTACGCTATCTGAAATAGGAGCTACGTAAGTTGATCAAATGTCACAGAATTACGCTGAATTCTTATATTAACCGTAATATAAAATGATCTAATCGGGTCTCTGTTTGCCTTATACTAGAAGTTTAATAGTGCATTTTACTCGTCAATTCATGCGCTTTGCGATGCCGCTTAGATCAATAAGCTATCTGAAATAGGAGCGACGTAAATTGAACAAATGTGATAGAATTTCCCTGAAATCTTATATTAAACAATACATAAAATGATCTAAACGGGACTCTGATTGCCCTACCATAGAAGTTTAGTAGTGCATTTTACTCGCCCTTCCACGCGCTTTAAGATGCCGCCTAGCCCAGTACACTATCTGAAATAGGAGCGACGCATGTTGAACAAATGTGATAGAATTTGCGTGAATTCTTATATTAACCTTAATGTAAAATGATCTAATCGGGTCTTTGTTCGCCCAACCCTAGAAGTTTAATAGTGCATTTTACTCGCCATTTCATGCGCTTTGAGATGCCGCTTAGCCCAATATGCTATCTGATATAGGAGCGACGTAAATTGAACAAATGTGATAGAATTACGCTGAATTCTTATATTAACCAAAATATAAAATGATCTAATCGGGTCTCTGATTGCCGTATCATAGAAGATTAATAGTGCATTTTACTCGCCATACCACGCGCTTTAAGATGCCGCCTAGCCCAGTATGCTATCTGAAATAGGAACGACGTAAATTGAACAAATGTGATAGAATTTTGCTGAATTCTTAAATTAACCATAATATAAAATGATCTAATCGGGTCTCTGATTGCCCTACCCTAGAAGTATAATAGTGCATTTTACTCACCATTCCACGCGCTTTAAGATGCCGCCTATCCGAGTACGCTATCTGAAATAGGAGCGACGTAAATTGAACAAATGTGATAGAATTTCGCTGAATTCTTATATTAACCAAAATATAAAATGATCTAAGCGGGTCTCTGATTGCCCTATCATAGAAGCTTAATAGTGCATTTTACTCGCAATTCCACGCGCTTTAAGTTGCCGCCTCGCCCAGTACGCTATCTGAAATAGGAGCTACGTAAGTTGAACAAATGTCACGGAATTACGCTGAATTCTTATATTAACCGTAATATAAAATAATCTAATCGGGTCTCTGTTTGCCTTATCCTAGAAGTTTAATAGTGCATTTTACTCGTCAATTCATGCGCTTTGCGATGCCGCTTAGCCCAATACGCTATCTGAAATAGGAGCGACGTAAATTGAACCAATGTGATAGAATTTGCGTGAATTCTTATATTAACCTTAATGTAAAATGATCTAATCGGGTCTTTGTTCGCCCAACCCTAGAAGTTTAATAGTGCATTTTACTCGCCGTTTCATGCGCTTTGAGATGCCGCTTAGCCCAATACGCTATCTGAAATAGGAGCGACGTAAATTGAACGAATGTGACAGAATTTCGCTGAATTCTTATATTAACCAAAATATAAAATGATCTAATCGGGTCTCTGATAGCCCTATCATAGAAGTTTAATAGTGCATTTTACTCGCCATTCCACGCGCTTTAAGATGCCGCCTAGCCCAGTATGCTATCTGAAATAGGAGCGACGTAAGTTGAACAAATGTGATAGAATTACGCTGAATTCTTATATTAACCGTAATATAAAATGATCTAATCGGGTCCCCGTTTGCCTTATCCTAGAAGTTTAATAGTGCATTTTACTCGCCATTTCATGCGCATTGAGATGCCGGTTAGCCCAATACGCTATCTGAAATAGGAGCGACATAAATTGAACAAATGTGATAGAGTTTCGCTGAATTCTTAAATTAACCATAATATAAAATGATCTTATCGGGTCTCTGCTTGCCCTACCCTAGAAGTTTAATAGTGCATTTTACTCGCCATTTCTTGCGCTTTGAGATGCCGCTTAGCCCAATACGCTATCTGAAATATCAGCGACGTAAATTGAACAAATGTGATAGAATTACGCTGAATTCTTATATTAACCGTAATATAAAATGATCTGATCGGGTCTCTGTTTGCCTTATCCTAGAAGTTCAGTAGTGCATTTCACTCGTCATTCAATGCGCTTTGAGATGCCGCTTAGCCCAATAAGCTATCTGAAATAGGAGCGACGTAAATTGAACAAATGTGATAGAATTCTTCTCAATTCTTAAATAAACCATAATATGAAATGATCTAATCGGTTCTCTGTTCGCCCTACCCTAGAAGTTTAATAGTGCCTTTCACTCGTCATTTCATGCGCTTTGAGATGCCGCTTAGCCCAATACGCTATCTGAAATAGGAGCGATGTAAATTGAACAAATGTGATAGAATTTTGCTGAATTCTTAAATTAACCATAATATAAAATGATGTAATCGGGTCTCTGTTCGCCCTACCCAAGAAGTTTAATAGTACATTTCTCTCGTCATTTCATGCGCTTTGAGATGTCGCTTAGCCCAATAGCTATCTGAAATAGGAGCGACGTAAATTGAACAAATGTGATAGAATTTCCCTGAAATCTTATATTAACCGTAATATAAAATCATCTAATCGGGTCTCTGTTTGCCTTACCCTAGAAGTTTAATAGTGCATTTTACTCGCCATTTCATGCGCTTTGAGATGCCGCTTAGCCCAATATGCTATCTGATATAGGAGCGACGTAAATTGAACAAATGTGATAGAATTACGCTGAATTCTTATATTAACCAAAATATAAAATGATCTAATCGGGTCTCTGATTGCCGTATCATAGAAGATTAATAGTGCATTTTACTCGCCATACCACGCGCTTTAGGATGCCGCCTAGCCCAGTATGCTATCTGAAATAGGAACGACGTAAATTGAACAAATGTGATAGAATTTTGCTGAATTCTTAAATTAACCATAATATAAAATGATCTAATCGGGTCTCTGATTGCCCTACCCTAGAAGTTTAATAGTGCATTTTACTCACCATTCCACGCGCTTTAAGTTGCCGCCTAGCCCAGTACGCTATCTGAAATAGGAGCTACGTAAGTTGATCAAATGTCACAGAATTACGCTGAATTCTTATATTAACCGTAATATAAAATGATCTAATCGGGTCTCTGTTTGCCTTATACTAGAAGTTTAATAGTGCATTTTACTCGTCAATTCATGCGCTTTGCGATGCCGCTTAGATCAATAAGCTATCTGAAATAGGAGCGACGTAAATTGAACAAATGTGATAGAATTTCCCTGAAATCTTATATTAACCAATACATAAAATGATCTAAACGGGACTCTGATTGCCCTACCATAGAAGTTTAGTAGTGCATTTTACTCGCCCTTCCACGCGCTTTAAGATGCCGCCTAGCCCAGTACACTATCTGAAATAGGAGCGACGCATGTTGAACAAATGTGATAGAATTTGCGTGAATTCTTATATTAACCTTAATGTAAAATGATCTAATCGGGTCTTTGTTCGCCCAACCCTAGAAGTTTAATAGTGCATTTTACTCGCCATTTCATGCGCTTTGAGATGCCGCTTAGCCCAATATGCTATCTGATATAGGAGCGACGTAAATTGAACAAATGTGATAGAATTACGCTGAATTCTTATATTAACCAAAATATAAAATGATCTAATCGGGTCTCTGATTGCCGTATCATAGAAGATTAATAGTGCATTTTACTCGCCATACCACGCGCTTTAAGATGCCGCCTAGCCCAGTATGCTATCTGAAATAGGAACGACGTAAATTGAACAAATGTGATAGAATTTTGCTGAATTCTTAAATTAACCATAATATAAAATGATCTAATCGGGTCTCTGATTGCCCTACCCTAGAAGTATAATAGTGCATTTTACTCACCATTCCACGCGCTTTAAGATGCCGCCTATCCGAGTACGCTATCTGAAATAGGAGCGACGTAAATTGAACAAATGTGATAGAATTTCGCTGAATTCTTATATTAACCAAAATATAAAATGATCTAAGCGGGTCTCTGATTGCCCTATCATAGAAGCTTAATAGTGCATTTTACTCGCAATTCCACGCGCTTTAAGTTGCCGCCTCGCCCAGTACGCTATCTGAAATAGGAGCTACGTAAGTTGAACAAATGTCACGGAATTACGCTGAATTCTTATATTAACCGTAATATAAAATAATCTAATCGGGTCTCTGTTTGCCTTATCCTAGAAGTTTAATAGTGCATTTTACTCGTCAATTCATGCGCTTTGCGATGCCGCTTAGCCCAATACGCTATCTGAAATAGGAGCGACGTAAATTGAACCAATGTGATAGAATTTGCGTGAATTCTTATATTAACCTTAATGTAAAATGATCTAATCGGGTCTTTGTTCGCCCAACCCTAGAAGTTTAATAGTGCATTTTACTCGCCGTTTCATGCGCTTTGAGATGCCGCTTAGCCCAATACGCTATCTGAAATAGGAGCGACGTAAATTGAACGAATGTGACAGAATTTCGCTGAATTCTTATATTAACCAAAATATAAAATGATCTAATCGGGTCTCTGATAGCCCTATCATAGAAGTTTAATAGTGCATTTTACTCGCCATTCCACGCGCTTTAAGATGCCGCCTAGCCCAGTATGCTATCTGAAATAGGAGCGACGTAAGTTGAACAAATGTGATAGAATTACGCTGAATTCTTATATTAACCGTAATATAAAATGATCTAATCGGGTCTCCGTTTGCCTTATCCTAGAAGTTTAATAGTGCATTTTACTCGCCATTTCATGCGCATTGAGATGCCGGTTAGCCCAATACGCTATCTGAAATAGGAGCGACATAAATTGAACAAATGTGATAGAGTTTCGCTGAATTCTTAAATTAACCATAATATAAAATGATCTTATCGGGTCTCTGCTTGCCCTACCCTAGAAGTTTAATAGTGCATTTTACTCGCCATTTCTTGCGCTTTGAGATGCCGCTTAGCCCAATACGCTATCTGAAATAGGAGCGACGTAAATTGAACAAATGTGATAGAATTACGCTGAATTCTTATATTAACCGTAATATAAAATGATCTGATCGGGTCTCTGTTTGCCTTATCCTAGAAGTTCAGTAGTGCATTTCACTCGTCATTCAATGCGCTTTGAGATGCCGCTTAGCCCAATAAGCTATCTGAAATAGGAGCGACGTAAATTGAACAAATGTGATAGAATTTTTCTCAATTCTTAAATAAACCATAATATGAAATGATCTAATCGGTTCTCTGTTCGCCCTACCCTAGAAGTTTAATAGTGCCTTTCACTCGTCATTTCATGCGCTTTGAGATGCCGCTTAGCCCAATACGCTATCTGAAATAGGAGCGATGTAAATTGAACAAATGTGATAGAATTTTGCTGAATTCTTAAATTAACCATAATATAAAATGATGTAATCGGGTCTCTGTTCGCCCTACCCAAGAAGTTTAATAGTACATTTCTCTCGTCATTTCATGCGCTTTGAGATGTCGCTTAGCCCAATAGCTATCTGAAATAGGAGCGACGTAAATTGAACAAATGTGATAGAATTTCCCTGAAATCTTATATTAACCGTAATATAAAATCATCTAATCGGGTCTCTGTTTGCCTTACACTAGAAGTTTAATAGTGCATTTTACTCGCCATTTCATGCGCTTTGAGATGCCGCTTAGCCCAATATGCTATCTGATATAGGAGCGACGTAAATTGAACAAATGTGATAGAATTACGCTGAATTCTTATATTAACCAAAATATAAAATGATCTAATCGGGTCTCTGATTGCCGTATCATAGAAGATTAATAGTGCATTTTACTCGCCATACCACGCGCTTTAAGATGCCGCCTAGCCCAGTATGCTATCTGAAATAGGAACGACGTAAATTGAAAAATGTGATAGAATTTTGCTGAATTCTTAAATTAACCATAATATAAAATGATCTAATCGGGTCTCTGATTGCCCTACCCTAGAAGTTTAATAGTGCATTTTACTCGCCATTTCATGCGCTTTGAGATGCCGCTTAGCCCAATATGCTATCTGATATAGGAGCTACGTAAGTTGATCAAATGTCACAGAATTACGCTGAATTCTTATATTAACCGTAATATAAAATGATCTAATCGGGTCTCTGTTTGCCTTATACTAGAAGTTTAATAGTGCATTTTACTCGTCAATTCATGCGCTTTGCGATGCCGCTTAGATCAATAAGCTATCTGAAATAGGAGCGACGTAAATTGAACAAATGTGATAGAATTTCCCTGAAATCTTATATTAAACAATACATAAAATGATCTAAACGGGACTCTGATTGCCCTAACATAGAAGTTTAGCAGTGCATTTTACTCGCCCTTCCACGCGCTTTAAGATGCCGCCTAGCCCAGTACACTATCTGAAATAGGAGCGACGCATGTTGAACAAATGTGATAGAATTACGCTGAATTCTTATACTAACCGTAATATAAAATGATCTAATCGGGTCTCTGTTTGCCTTACCCTAGAAGTTTAATAGTGCATTTTACTCGCCATTTCATGCGCTTTGAGATGCCGCTTAGCCCAATACGCTATCTGAAATAGGAGCGACGTAAATAAAACAAATGTGATAGAATTTCGCTGAATTCTTATATTAACCAAAATATAAAATGATCTAACCGGGTCTCTGATTGCCCTATCATAGAAGTTTAATAGTACATTTTACTCGCCACTCCACGCGCTTTAAGATGCCGCCTATCCGAGTACGCTATCTGAAATAGGAGCGACGTAAGTTGAACAAATGTGTTAGAATTTTGCTGAATTCTTAAATTAACCATAATATAAAATGATCTAATCGGGTCTCTGATTGCCCTACCCTAGAAGTTTAGTAGTGCATTTTACTCGCCATTTCATGCGCCTTGAGATGCCGCTTATCCCAATACGCTATCTGAAATAGGAGCGACGTAAATTGAACAAATGTGATAGAATTTCGCTGAATTCTTATATTAACCAAAATATAAAATGATCTAAGCGGGTCTCTGATTGCCCTATCATAGAAGCTTAATAGTGCATTTTACTCGCCATTCCACGCGCTTTAAGTTGCCTCCTAGCCCAGTACGCTATCTGAAATAGGAGCTACGTAAGTTGAACAAATGTCACAGAATTACGCTGAATTCTTATATTAACCGTAATATAAAATAATCTAATCGGGTCTCTGTTTGCCTTATCCTAGAAGTTTAATAGTGCATTTTACTCGTCAATTCATGCGCTTTGCGATGCCGCATAGCCCAATACGCTATCTGAAATAGGAGCTACGTAAATTGAACAAATGTGATAGAATTTGCGTGAATTCTTATATTAACCTTAATGTAAAATGATCTAATCGGGTCTTTGTTCGCCCAACCCTAGAAGTTTAATAGTGCATTTTACTCGCCGTTTCATGCGCTTTGAGATGCCGCTTAGCCCAATACGCTATCTGAAATAGGAGCGACGTAAATTGAACGAATGTGACAGAATTTCGCTGAATTCTTATATTAACCAAAATATAAAATGATCTAATCGGGTCTCTGATAGCCCTATCATAGAAGTTTAATAGTGCATTTTACTCGCCATTCCACGCGCTTTAAGATGCCGCCTAGCCCAGTATGCTATCTGAAATAGGAGCGACGTAAGTTGAACAAATGTGATAGAATTACGCTGAATTCTTATATTAACCGTAATATAAAATGATCTAATCGGGTCTCCGTTTGCCTTATCCTAGAAGTTTAATAGTGCATTTTACTCGCCATTTCATGCGCATTGAGATGCCGGTTAGCCCAATACGCTATCTGAAATAGGAGCGACATAAATTGAACAAATGTGATAGAGTTTCGCTGAATTCTTAAATTAACCATAATATAAAATGATCTTATCGGGTCTCTGCTTGCCCTACCGTAGAAGTTTAATAGTGCATTTTACTCGCCATTTCTTGCGCTTTGAGATGCCGCTTAGCCCAATACGCTATCTGAAATATCAGCGACGTAAATTGAACAAATGTGATAGAATTACGCTGAATTCTTATATTAACCGTAATATAAAATGATCTGATCGGGTCTCTGTTTGCCTTATCCTAGAAGTTCAGTAGTGCATTTCACTCGTCATTCAATGCGCTTTGAGATGCCGCTTAGCCCAATAAGCTATCTGAAATAGGAGCGACGTAAATTGAACAAATGTGATAGAATTTTTCTCAATTCTTAAATAAACCATAATATGAAATGATCTAATCGGTTCTCTGTTCGCCCTACCCTAGAAGTTTAATAGTGCCTTTCACTCGTCATTTCATGCGCTTTGAGATGCCGCTTAGCCCAATACGCAATCTGAAATAGGAGCGACGTAAATTGAACAAATGTGATAGAATTACGCTGAATTCTTATATTAACCAAAATTTAAATGATCTAATCGGGTCTCTGATTGCCGTATCATAGAAGATTAATAGTGCATTTTACTCGCCATACCACGCGCTTTAAGATGCCGCCTAGCCCAGTATGCTATCTGAAATAGGAACGACGTAAATTGAACAAATGTGATAGAATTTTGCTGAATTCTTAAATTAACCATAATATAAAATGATCTAATCGGGTCTCTGATTGCCCTACCCTAGAAGTTTAATAGTGCATTTTACTCACCATTCCACGCGCTTTAAGATGCCGCCTATCCGAGTACGCTATCTGAAATAGGAGCGACGTAAATTGAACAAATGTGATAGAATTTCGCTGAATTCTTATATTAACCAAAATATAAAATGATGTAAGCGGGTCTCTGTTCGCCCTACCCAAGAAGTTTAATAGTGCATTTCACTCGTCATTTCATGCGCTTTGAGATGCCGCTTAGCCCAATAGCTATCTGAAATAGGAGCGACGTAAATTGAACAAATGTGATAGAATTTTGCTGAATTCTTAAATTAACCATAATATAAAATGATCTAATCGGGTCTCTGATTGCCCTACCCTAGAAGTTTAATAGTGCATTTTACTCACCATTCCACGCGCTTTAAGATGCCGCCTATCAGAGTACGCTATCTGAAATAGGAGCGACGTAAGTTGAACAAATGTGATAGAATAACGCTGAATTCTTATATTAACCGTAATATAAAATGGTCTAATCGGGTCTCCGTTTGCCTTATCCTAGAAGTTTAATAGTGCATTTTACTCGCCATTTCATGCGCATTGAGATGCCGCTTAGCCCAATACGCTATTTGAATTAGGAGCGATGTAAATTGAACAAATGTGATAGAATTTCGCTGAATTCTGTAATTAACCATAATATGAAATGACCTAATACGGTCTCTGTTCGCCCTGCCCAAGAAGTTTAATAGTGCATTTCTCTCGTCATTTCATACGCTTTGAGATGCCGCTTAGCCCAATACGCTATCTGAAATAGGAGCGACGTAAATTGAACAAATGTGATAGAATTTCCCTGAAATCTTATATTAAACAATACATAAAATGATCTAAACGGGACTCTGATTGCCCTACCATAGAAGTTTAGTAGTGCATTTTACTCGCCCTTCCACGCGCTTTAAGATGCCGCCTATCCGAGTACGCTATCTGAAATAGGAGCGACGTAAATTGAACAAATGTGATAGAATTTCGCTGAATTCTTATATTAACCAAAATATAAAATGATGTAAGCGGGTCTCTGTTCGCCCTACCCAAGAAGTTTAATAGTGCATTTCACTCGTCATTTCATGCGCTTTGAGATGCCGCTTAGCCCAATAGCTATCTGAAATAGGAGCGACGTAAATTGAACAAATGTGATAGAATTTTGCTGAATTCTTAAATTAACCATATTATAAAATGATCTAATCGGGTCTCTGTTTGCCATACCCTAGAAGTTTAATAGTGCATTTTACTCGCCATTTCATACGCTTTGAGATGCCGCTTAGCCCAATATGCTATCTGATATAGGAGCGACGTAAATTGAACAAATGTGATAGAATTACGCTGAATTCTTATATTAACCAAAATATAAAATGATCTAATCGGGTCTCTGATTGCCGTATCATAGAAGATTAATAGTGCATTTTACTCGCCATACCACGCGCTTTAAGATGCCGCCTAGCCCAGTATGCTATCTGAAATAGGAACGACGTAAATTGAACAAATGTGATAGAATTTTGCTGAATTCTTAAATTAACCATAATATAAAATGATCTAATCGGGTCTCTGATTGCCCTACCCTAGAAGTATAATAGTGCATTTTACTCACCATTCCACGCGCTTTAAGATGCCGCCTATCCGAGTACGCTATCTGAAATAGGAGCGACGTAAATTGAACAAATGTGATAGAATTTCGCTGAATTCTTATATTAACCAAAATATAAAATGATGTAAGCGGGTCTCTGTTCGCCCTACCCAAGAAGTTTAATAGTGCATTTCACTCGTCATTTCATGCGCTTTGAGATGCCGCTTAGCCCAATATGCTATCTGATATAGGAGCGACGTAAATTGAACAAATGTGATAGAATTACGCTGAATTCTTATATTAACCAAAATATAAAATGATCTAATCGGGTCTCTGATTGCCGTATCATAGAAGATTAATAGTGCATTTTACTCGCCATACCACGCGCTTTAAGATGCCGCCTAGCCCAGTATGCTATCTGAAATAGGAACGACGTAAATTGAACAAATGTGATAGAATTTTGCTGAATTCTTAAATTAACCATAATATAAAATGATCTAATCGGGTCTCTGATTGCCCTACCCTAGAAGTTTAATAGTGCATTTTACTCAGCATTCCACGCGCTTTAAGATGCCGCCTATCCGAGTACGCTATCTGAAATAGGAGCGACGTAAATTGAACAAATGTGATAGAATTTCGCTGAATTCTTATATTAACCAAAATATAAAATGATGTAAGCGGGTCTCTGTTCGCCCTACCCAAGAAGTTTAATAGTGCATTTCACTCGTCATTTCATGCGCTTTGACATGCCGCTTAGCCCAATAGCTATCTGAAATAGGAGCGACGTAAATTGAACAAATGTGATAGAATTTTGCTGAATTCTTAAATTAACCATAATATAAAATGATCTAATCGGGTCTCTGATTGCCCTACCCTAGAAGTTTAATAGTGCATTTTACTCACCATTCCACGCGCTTTAAGATGCCGCCTATCAGAGTACGCTATCTGAAATAGGAGCGACGTAAGTTGAACAAATGTGATAGAATAACGCTGAATTCTTATATTAACCGTAATATAAAATGGTCTAATCGGGTCTCCGTTTGCCTTATCCTAGAAGTTTAATAGTGCATTTTACTCGCCATTTCATGCGCATTGAGATGCCGCTTAGCTCAATACGCTATTTGAATTAGGAGCGATGTACATTGAACAAATGTGATAGAATTTCGCTGAATTCTGTAATTAACCATAATATGAAATGACCTAATACGGTCTCTGTTCGCCCTACCCAAGAAGTTTAATAGTGCATTTCTCTCGTCATTTCATACGCTTTGAGATGCCGCTTAGCCCAATACGCTATCTGAAATAGGAGCGACGTAAATTGAACAAATGTGATAGAATTTTGCTGAATTCTTATATTAACCAAAATATAAAATGATCTAAGCGGGTCTCTGACTGCCCTATCATAGAAGTTTAAGAGTGCATTTTACACGCCATTCCACGCGCTTCAAGATGCCGCCTAACCCAGTACGCTATCTGAAATAGGAGCGACGTAAATTGAACAAATGTGACAGAATTTAGCTGAATTTTTAAATTAACCATAATATAAAATGATCTAATCGGGTCTCTGTTTGCCCCACCCTAGATGTTTAATAGTGCATTTTACTCGCCATTTCTTACGCTTTGAGATGCTGCTTAGCCCAATACGCTATCTGAAATATCAGAGACGTAAATTGAACGAATGTGATAGAATTTCGCTGAATTCTTATATTAACCGTAATATAAAATGATCTAATCGGGTCTCTGTTCGCCCTAGCCTAGAAGTTTAATAGTGCATTATGTTCGCCATTTTATGCGCTTTGAGCTGCCGCTTAGCCTAATACGCTATCTGAAATAGGAGCGACGTAAATTGAACAAATGTGATAGACTTTCCCTGAAATCTTATATTAAACAAAATATAAAATGATCTAATCGGGTCTCTGATTACCCTATCATAGAAGTTTAGTAGTGCATTTTACTCGCCCTTCCACGCGCTTTAAGATGCCGCCTAGCCCAGTACGCTATCTGAAATAGGAGCGACATAAGTTGAACAAATGTGATAGAATTACGCTGAATTCTTATATTAACCTTAATATAAAATGATCTAATCGGGTCTCTGTTTGCCTTACCCTAGAAGTTTAATAGTGCATTTTACTCGCCATTTCTTGCGCTTTGAGATGCCGCTTAGCCCAATACGCTATCTAAAATATCAGCGACGTAAATTGAACAAATGTGATAGAATTTCGCTGAATTGTTAAATTAACCATAATATAAAATGATCTAATCGGGTCTCTGTTTGCCCTACCCTAGAAGTTTAACAGTGCATTTCACTCGTCATTTCATGCGCTTTGAGATGCCGCTTAGCCCAATAAGCTATCTGAAATAGGAGCGACGTAAATTGAACAAATGTGATAGAATTTCCCTGAATTCTTATATTAGACAACATATAAAGCGATCTAATCGGGTCTCTGATTGCCCTATCATAGAAGTTTAGTACTGCATCTTACTCGCCCTTCCACGCGCTTTAAGATGCCGCCTAGCACAGTACGCTATCTGAAATAGGAGCGATGTAAATTGAACAAATGTGATAGAATTACGCTGAATTCTTATATTAACCGTAATATAAAATGATCTAATCGAGTCTCTGTTTGCCCTACCCTAGAAGTTTAATAGTGCATTTTACTCGCCATTTCTTGCGCTTTGAGATGCCGCTTAGCCCAATACGCTATCTGAAATAGGAGCGACGTAAATTGTACAAATGTGATAGAATTTCCCTGAATTCTTATATTAACCTTAATGTGAAATGATCCAATCGGGTCTCTGTTCGCCCTAGCCTAGAAGTTTAATAGTGCATTTTATTCGCCATTTCATGCGCTTTGAGATGCCGCTTAGCCCAATACGCTACCTGAAATAGGAGCGACGTAAATTGAACAAATGTGATAGAATTTCGCTGAATTCTTATATTAACCTTAATGTAAAATGATCTAATCGGGTCTCTGTTCGCCCTACCCCAGAAGTTTAGTACTGCATCTTACTCGCCCTTCCACGCGCTTTAAGATGCCGCCTAGCCAAGTACGCTATCTGAAATAGGAGCGACGTAAGTGGAACAAATGTGATAGAATTACGCTGAATTCTTATATTAACCTTAACGTTAAATGATCTAATCGGGTTTCTGTTTGCCCTACCCTAGATGTTTAATAGTGCATTTCGCTTGTCATTTCATGCGCTTTGAGATGCCGCTTAGCCCAATAAGCTATCTGACATACGAGCGACGTAAATTGAACAAATGTGATAGAATTTCGCTGAATTCTTATCTTAACCAAAATATAAACTGATCTAATCGGGTCTCTGATTGCCCTATCATAGAAGTTTAATAAAGCAGTTTACTCGCCATTCCACGCGCTTTGAGATGCCGCCTAGCCCAGTTCGCTATCTGAAATAGGAGCGACGTAAATTGAACAAATGTGATAGAAGTTTGCTGAATTTTTAAATGAACCGTAATATAAAATGATCTAATCGGCTCTCTGTTTGCCCTACCCTAGAAATTTAATAGTGCATTTTACTCGCCATTTCATGCGTTTTGAGATGCCGCTTAGGCCAATAGGCTATCTGAAACAGGAGCGACGTAAATTGAACAAATGTGCTAGAATTTCCCTGAATTCTTATATTAACGTTAATGTAAAATGATCTAATCGGGTCTCTGTTCGCCCTACCCTAGAAGTTTAATAGTGCATTCCACTCGTCATTTCATGCGCTTTGAGATGCCGCTTAGCCCAATACGCTATCTGAAATAGGAGCGGCGTAAATTGAACAAATGTGATAGAATTTCGCTGAATTCTTATATTAACCAAAATATAAAATGATCTAATCTGGTCACTGATTGCCCTATCGTAGAAGTTTAGTAGTGCATTTTACTCGCCATTTCATGCGCTTTGAGATGCCCCTTAGCCCAATACGCTATCTGAAATAGGAGCGACGTAAGTTGAACAAATGTGATAGAATTTCGCTGAATTCTTTTATTAACCATAATGTAAAATGATCTAATCGGGTCTCTGTTCGCCCTAGCCTAGAAGTATAATAGTGCATTTTATTCGCCATTTCATGCGCTTTCAGACGCCGCTTAGCCCAATACGCTACCTGAAATAGGAGCGACGTAAATTGAACAAATGTGATGGAATTTCCCATAAATCTTATATTAAACAACATATAAAATGATCTAAACGGGTCTCTGATTGCCCTATCATCGAAGTTTAACAGTGCATTTTACTCACCATTCCACGCGCTTTAAGATGCCGCCTAGCCCAATACGCTATCTGCAATAGGAGCGATGCAAATTGAGCAAATGTGATAGAATTTCGCTGAATTCTTTTATTAACCATAATGTAAAATGATCTAATCGGGTCTCTGTTCGCCCTAGCCTAGAAGTTTAATAGTGCATTTTATTCGCCATTTCATGCGCTTTGAGCTGCCGCTTAGCCCAATACGCTATCTGAAATACGAGCGACGTAAATTGAACAAATGTGATAGAATTTCGCTGAATTCTTATATTAACCAAAATATAAAATGATCTAATCGGGTCACTGATTGCCCTATCATAGAAGTTTAATAGAGCATTTTACTCGCCATTCCACGCGCTGTAAGATGCCGCCTAGCCCAGTACGCTATCTGAAATAGGAGCGACGTAAATTGAACAAAAGTGATAGAATTTCGCTGAATTCTTAAATTAACCATAATATAAAATGATCTAATCGGGTCTCTGTTTGCCCTACCCTAGAAGTTTAATAGTGCATTTTACTCAGCATTTCTTGCGCTTTGAGATGCCGCTTAGCCCAATACGCTATCCGAAATATCAGCGACGTAAATTGAACAAATCTGATAGAATTTTGCTGAATTCTTATATTAACCTTAATGTAAAGTGATCTAATCGGGTCTCTGTTCGCCCTACCCTAGATGTTTAATAGTGCATTTTACTCGCCATTTCTTGCGCTTTGAGATGCCGCTTAGCCCAATACGCTATCGGAAATACGAGCGACGTAAATTGAACAAATGTGATAGAATTTCGCTGAATTCTTATATTAACCAAAATATAAAATGATCTAATCGGGTCACTGATTGCCCTATCATAGAAGTTTAATAGAGCATTTTACTCGCCATTCCACGCGCTTTAAGATGCCGCCTAGCCCAGTACGCTATCTGAAATAGGAGAGACGTAAATTGAACAAAAGTGACAGAATTTCGCTGAATTCTTAAATTAACCATAATATAAAATGATCTAATCGGGTCTCTGTTTGCCCTACCCTGGAAGTTTAATAGTGCATTTTACTCGCCATTTCTTGCGCTTTACGATGCCGCCTAGCCCAGTACGCTATCTGAAATAGGAGCGACGTAAATTGAACAAAAGTGATAGAATTTCGCTGAATTCTTAAATTAACCATAATATAAAATGATCTAATCGGGTCTCTGTTTGCCCTACCCTGGAAGTTTAATAGTGCATTTTACTCGTAATTTCATGCGCTTTGAGATGCCGCTTTGCCCAATACGATATCTGAAATAGGAGCGGCGAAAATTGAACAAATGTGATAGAATTTCGCTGAATTCTTAAATTAACCATAATATAAAATGATCTAATCGGGTCTCTGATTGCCCTATCATAGAAGTTTAATAGTGCATATTACTCGCCATTCCACGCGCTTTGAGATGCCCCTTAGCCCAATACGCTATCTGAAATAGGAGCGACGTAAGTTGAACAAATGTGATAGAATTTCGCTGAATTCTTTTATTTACCATAATGTAAAATGATCTAATCGGGTCTCTGTTCGCCCTAGCCTAGAAGTTTAATAGTGCATTTTATTCGCAATTTCATGCGCTTTCAGATGCCGCTTAGCCCAATACGCTACCTGAAATAGGAGCGACGTAAATTGAACAAATGTGATAGAATTTCCCATAAATCTTTTATTAAGCAACATATAAAATGATCTAATCGGGTCTCTGATTGCCCTATCATAGAAGTTTAGTAGTGCATTTAACTCGCCATTCCACGCGCTTTAAGATGCCGCCTAGCCCAGCACGCTATCTGAAATATCAGCGACGTAAATTGAACAAATGTGATAGAATTTCGCTGAATTCTTATATTAACCTTAATGTAAAATGATCTAATCGGGTCTCTGTTTGCCCTACCCTAGAAGTTTAATAGTGCATTTTACTCGCCATTTCATGCGCTTTGAGATGCCGCTTAGCCCAATAAGCTATCTGAAATAGGAGCGACGTAAATTGATCAAGTGTGATAGAATTTCGCTGAATTCTTATATTAACCAAAATATAAAATGATCTAATCTGGTCTCTGATAGCCCTATCATAGAAGTTTAATAGTGCATTTTACTCGCCATTCCACGCGCTTTAAGATGCCGCCTAGCCCAGTACGCTATCTGAAATAGGAGCGACGTAAGTTGAACAAATGTGATAGAATTACGCTGAATTCTTATATTAACCGTAATATATAATGATCTAAGAGGGTCTCTGTTTGCCTTATCCTAGAAGTTTAATAGTGCATTTTACTCGCCATTTCATGCGCATTGAGATGCTGCTTAGCCCGATACGCTATCTGAAATTGGAGCGACGTAAATTGAACAAATATGATAGAGTTTCGCTGAATTCTTTAATTAATCATAATATAAAATGATCTTATCGGGTCTCAGTTTGCCCTACCCTAGAAGTTTAATAGTGCATTTTACTCGCCATTTCTTGCGCTTTGAGATGCCGCTTAGCCCAATACGCTATCTGAAATATCAGCGACGTAAATTGAACAAATGTGATAGAATTTCGCTGAATTCTTATATTAACCTAAATGTAAAATGATCTAATCGGGTCTCTGTTCGCCCTACCCAAGAAGTTTAATAGTGCATTTCTCTCGTCATTTCATGCGCTTTGAGATGCCGCTTAGCCCAATACGCTATCTGCAATAGGAGCGACATAAATTGAACAAATGTGATAGAATTTCGCTGAATTCTTAAATTAACCATAATATAAAATGATCTAATCGGGTCTCTGTTTGCCCTATCATAGAAGCTTAATAGTGCATTTCACTCGTTATTTCATGCGCTTTGAGATGCCGCCTAGCCCAGTACGCTATCTGAAATAGGAGCGACGTAAGTTGAACAAATGTGATAGAATTACGCTGAATTATTATATTAACCGTAATATAAAAATATCTAATCGGGTCTCTGTTTGCCCTACCCTAGAAGTTTAATGGTGCCCTTTGCTCGCCATTTCATGCGCTTTGAGATGCCGCTTAGCTCAATAAGCTATCTGAAATAGGAGCGACGTAAATTGAACAAATGTGATAGAATTACGCTGAATTCTTATATTAACCGTATCATAAAATGATCTAATCGGGTCTCTGTTTGCCTTACCCTAGAAGATTAATAGTGCATTTTACTCGAAATTTCATGCGCTTTGAGATGCCGCTTAGCCCAATACGCTATCTAAAATAGGAGCGACGTAAATTGAACAATTGTGATAGAATTTCGCTGAATTCTTGTATTAACCAAAATATAAAATGATCTAGTCGGGTCTCTGATTGCCCTATCATAGTAGTTTAATAGTGCATTTCACTCGTCATTTCATGCGCTTTAAGATGCCGCCTAGCCCAGTACGCTATCTGAAATTGGAGCGACGTAAATTGAACAAATGTGATAGAATTTTGCTGACATCTTGAATTAACCATAATATAAAATGATCTAATCGGGTCCCTGTTTGCCGTACCCTACAAGTCTAGCAGTGCATTTTACTCGCCATTTCATTCGCTTTGAGATGCCGCTTAGCCCAATACGATATCTGAAATAGGAGCGACATAAATTGAAGAAATGTGATAGAATTTGGCTGAATTCTTAAATTAACCATAATATAAAATGATCTAATCGGGTCTCTGTTTGCCCTATCATAGAAGTTTAATAGAGCATTTTACTCGCCATTTCACGCGCTTTAAGATGCCGCCTAGCCCAGTACGCTATCTGAAATAGGAGCGACGTAAATTGAACGAATGTGATAGAATTTTGCTGAATTCTTAAATTAACCATAATATAAAATGATGTAATCGGTTCTCTGTTTGCCCTACCCAAGAAGTTTAATAGTGCATTTCTCTAGTCACTTCATGCGCTTTGAGATGCCGCTTAGCCCAATACGCTATCTGAAATAGGAGCGACGTAAATTCAACAAACGTGATAGAATTACCCAGAAATCTTATATTAAACAAAATATAAAATGTTCTAAACGGGACCCTGACTGCCCTATCATAGAAGTTTAGAAGTGCATTTTACTCGCCCTTCCACGCGCTTTAAGATGCCGCCTAGCCCAGTACGCTATCTGAAATAGGAGCGACGTATGTTGAACAAATGTGATAGAGTTACGCTGAATTCTTATATTAACCGTAATATAAAATGATCTAATCAGATATCTGTTCGCCCTACCCTAGAAGATTACTAGTGCATTTCACTCGTCATTTCATGCGCTTTGAGATGCCGCTTAGCCGAATAAGCTATCTGAAATAGGAGCGACGTAAATTGAACAAATGTGATAGAATTTCCCTGAATACTTATATTAACCTTAATGTAAAATGATCTAATCGGGTCTCTGTTCGCCCTACCCTAGAAGTTTAATAGTGCATTTCACTCGTCATTTCATGCGCTTTAAGATGCCGCCTAGCCCAGTACGCTATCTGAAATTGGAGCGACGTAAATTGAACAAATGTGATAGAATTTGGCTGAATTCTTAAATTAACCATAATATAAAATGATCTAATCGGGTCTCTGTTTGCCCTATCATAGAAGTTTAATAGTGCATTTTACTCGCCATTTCACGCGCTTTAAGATGCCGCCTATCCCAGTACGCTATCTGAAATAGGAGCGACGTAAATTGAACGAATGTGATAGAATTTTGCTGAATTCTTAAATTAACCATAATATAAAATGATGTAATCGGTTCTCTGTTTGCCCTACCCAAGAAGTTTAATAGTGCATTTCTCTAGTCACTTCATGCGCTTTGAGATGCAGCTTAGCCCAATACGCTATCTGAAATAGGAGCGACGTAAATTCAACAAATGTGATAGAATTTCCCTGAAATCTTATATTAAACAAAATATAAAATGATCTAAACGGGACTCTGACTGCCCTATCATAGAAGTTTAGAAGTGCATTTTGCTCGCCCTTCCAGGCGCTTTAAGATGCCGCCTAGCCCAGTACGCTATCTGAAATAGGAGCGACGTAAATTGAACAAATGTGATAGAATTTCCCTGAATACTTATATTAACCTTAATGTAAAATGATCTAATCGGGTCTCTGTTCGCCCTACCCTAGAAGTTTAATAGTGCATTTCACTCGCCATTTCATGCGCTTTGAGATGACGCTTAGCCCAATACGCTATCGGAAATAGGAGCGACGAAAATTGAACAAATGTGATAGAATTTCCCATAAATCTTATATTAAGCAACATATAAAACGATCTAATCGGGTCTTTGATTGCCCTACCCTGGAAGCTTAATAGTGCATTTTACTCGTAATTTCATGCGCTTTGAGATGCCGCTTTGCCCAATACGATATCTGAAATAGGAGCGGCGAAAATTGAACAAATGTGATAGAATTTCGCTGAATTCTTTTATTTACCATAATGTAAAATGATCTAATCGGGTCTCTGTTCGCCCTAGCCTAGAAGTTTAATAGTGCATTTTATTCGCAATTTCATGCGCTTTCAGATGCCGCTTAGCCCAATACGCTACCTGAAATAGGAGCGACGTAAATTGAACAAATGTGATAGAATTTCCCATAAATCTTATATTAAGCAACATATAAAATGATCTAATCGGGTCTCTGATTGCCCTATCATAGAAGTTTAGTAGTGCATTTAACTCGCCATTACACGCGCTTTAAGATGCCGCCTAGCCCAGCACGCTATCTGAAATATCAGCGACGTAAATTGAACAAATGTGATAGAATTTCGCTGAATTCTTATATTAACCTTAATGTAAATGATCTAATCGGGTCTCTGTTTGCCCTACCCTAGAAGTTTAATAGTGCATTTCACTCGCCATTTCATGCGCTTTGAGATGACGCTTAGCCCAATACGCTATCGGAAATAGGAGCGACGTAAATTGAACAAATGTGATAGAATTTCGCTGAATTCTTTTATTAACCAAAATATAAAATGATCTAATCTGGTCTCTGATTGCCCTATCATAGAAGTTTATATAGTGCATTTTACTCGCCATTCGACGCGCTTTAAGATGCCGCCTAGCCCAGTACGCTTTCTGAAATAGGAACGACGTAAATTGAACAATTGTGATAGAATTTTGCTAAATTCTTAAATTAACCATAACATAAAACGATCTAATCGGGTCTCTGATTGCCCTATCATAGAAGTTTAGTAGGGCATCTTACTCGCCCTTCCACGCGCTTTAAGATGCCGCCTATCCCAGTACGCTATCTGCAATAGGAGCGACGTAAGTTGAACAAATGTGATAGCATTATGCTGAATTGTTATATTAACCTTAACGTTAAATGTTCTAATCGGGTCTCTGTTTGCCATACCCTAGAAGTTTAGTAGTGCATTTCACTCGTCATTTCATGCGCTTTGAGATGCCGCTTAGCCCAATACGCTATCTGAAATAGGAGCGACGTAAATTGAACAAATGTGAAAGAATTTCGCTGAATTCTTATATTAACCAAAATATAAAATGATCTAATCGGGTCTCTGATTGCCCTATCATAGAAGTTTAAAAGTGCATTTTACTCGCCAATCCACCCGCTTTAAGATTCCGCCTAGCCCAGTAAGATATCTGAAATAGGAGCGACGTAAATTGAACAAATGTGATAGAATTTGGCTGATTTCTTAAATTAACCATAATATAAAATGATCTAATCGGGTCTCTGTTTGCCCTACCCTAGAAGTTTAATAGTGCATTTTACTCGCCATTTCATGCGCTTTGAGATGGCGCTTAGCCCAATACGGTATCAGAAATAGGAGCGACGTAAATTGAACGAATGTGATAG